>JAQMYG010000008.1:21096406-21110351 GCA_030014215.1 Clariallabes teugelsi | reverse complement strand
ACTTAAACACTGAGACTGTGTCTGAGTCTCGAACATTAATTGGAAGGCTATTCCATAACTTTGGGGCTTTGTAAGAACAAGCTCTGCCCCCAGCTGTAGTGTTCATAATACGTGGTACTGACAAGCAGCCTGCATCCATTGATCGAAGTAGGCGTGGCAGATCGTAAGACACTACTGTAGCAGTTCACTCAGATACTGCGGCGCGAGACCATTTAATGCTTTATACGTTAAAAATAGTATTTTAAAATCGATGCAAAATTTCACAGGGAGCCAATGAAGTGAAGATACAGTAATATAGGGGTGATGTGCTCATATCTTCTGGCTCTAGTGAGGACTCTCGTTGCTGCATTCTGGACTAACTGAAGCTTGTTTATGCACCAAGTTGAACAATCAGACAGTAAGGCATTGCAATAGTCCAACCTCAAGGTGATAAAAGCATGAACTAGTTTTTCTGCATCGTTTAGTGACAATACATTCTTTATCTTGGCAATATTTCCGAGGTGAAAGAATGCTATCCTGGTAATATTATCCACATGTGCTTCAGATGAAACGCTGGAATCTATAATCATACTGAGGTCTTTAACTGCTGCACGTGATGGAACAGAAAGCCCATTTAAAGTTACAGTCTGATCAAAAAGCTTGCTTCTAGCTGCATGTGGTCCTATGACTAGAACTTCTATCTTATCAGGATTAAGCAGAAGGAAGTTAATTAACATCCAATCTCTTATGTCCTGCACACATTGCTTAACTTTAGTAAGCTGTTTTTTCTCGTCTGGTTTTGCTGAGACATATAACTGTGTGTCATCAGCATAACAATGAAAACTAATTCCATGCTTACGAATTATTTTGTCCAGAGGAAGCATGTAAAGAGAAACAAGCAGTGGGCCTAAAACTAAACCCTGTGGAACACCAAACTCCACTTGAGAACATGCAGAATAGTCGCCATTTAAATCTACAAACTGATAACGATCATTCAAATAGGATCTGAGCCAGGAGAGGGCCGTTCCCTTAATTCCTACTACATTTTCTAATCTGTGAAGGAGAATATTATGATCAATGGTGTCAAAAGCTGCACTGAGGTCGAGATCTTAAGGCACTTTGTAGTCTGTCGTAATAAAACATGTTTCCATTTCTTTAATTTAATCTACATCATTTAATTTAATTGAAAATGCAAAAATGAGTGGTTGCTCAAAACTTCTGCACAGTACTGAACGTGAAATACCAGATGATGTTAACTTTAACATTCGCCATTTTTTCAGTCATATGTCATATATGTTTATAGTTCAAGTCAAACTTTTCATGAAATTTCTCATGAATGAAGGTGTAAAACATATTGAAATTTACAACTTTAAGTACCTGTACAGTACAGCGATGAGACTCTTAGCCACAGTTAAACATCTGAAGGGTGCAAACATTTTAAAAAAGACTGTACATCTTTGAATGACAATCCCGGCCGAGCCTGCTGCTGTCGTTCTTGTGAACATTCAGCAGGTGGAATGGCTGATCCTTGAAAAGCAATGGTTAACTTTTCACCAACCTGTGGAAGAGACACATCTGTCTGTGGGAACTGTACGCACAATCATTCATAAATACCACTTGCACATTACAGGAACTCGTATAGGGGTTATTGACACATCCCCCGTATAGTCTTGGCACCTCTCCAAGCCATTTCCACATGTTTGGGAAGTTAAAGGAGTTCCTGGGAGGCCAGCGTTTCAAACATGAAGCAGGCATCTCGATCATGGTCCCAGGCATACCGTGAAAATCTGCAAATAAAATTCTGGTATAAGTGCATTATTGTACAGCAACAAGGGATTATATAGGAAAAATAAATTACAGGAGTTTTTACTCTCATAACTGTTATTTTTCTTATGCACAATCAAAAGTACTGGTTTGACTTGAACACCCCTCATCTGAAGCCTTAAAAAACTCTCTTCTCCAGTTTGTTATTTCATATCATATTACACCTGATGTAAAAGGTGTAAAAGGTGTAAGGAGAGTTCCGTAACAGGGAACAAGAGTTTGTGGTTATATTTTAACCTTTTTATATAGACTAAAAAAACAGTGCTGATAGTAAAGGTTGGTTTGTGTGTGCGTGCGTGCGTGCGTGCGTGTGTGTGTGTGTGTGTGTGTGTGTGTGAGCGTTTTCCTTCAACATCCTCCCATCTTATCAATGAAGAATAGATAGAAAATTTCCATACATCCTCAAGCCTGTTCTCTCACACACATGCACAGAGAGAGAGAGAGAGCGAGAGAGAGAGAGAGAGAGAGAGAGAGAGAGGGAACATTTTACTGTAAACATGACTTTGTATTACTAATGAAATGCATTCTTGTTCTCAGAAGTCCCATTACAAGACTTTTCTGCATGTGTGTTTATATGCCAAAGCTCTGAGAGGGATACACTAAAGGATAGAAAAAGTGAAAGAGATCAAGGAATGACGGTAAGACATAGAAAGAGAGAGTTAGAGAGAAAGGGAAAGAGAGACAATAAGATAAGGTATAGAGTAAACTGAAATGTTAAAATATAAAATAAAAGAGTATAGTAGCATTTGTGTATAGTGTGCCATGTGTTTGATGCATCCCATAAAAGATGCGTTTGGCCTGGTGTGTGTGTGTGATGAGACTGAGCCCCCTTGATGAAAACAATTTGAAACCACAGCAGATGATTCAGTTTCTCTCTCTCTCCTGCAGTCGAACCCCAGCAGAGCAGCTTGAGTGTGTGTCTGTGCTTTGATGAGACCACAATGAAAGTTTTTCCATATTGCCCGGGTTTCTCGGATCTAGTACAGATCTTGGTAGTAGAGACACACAGAAGAACACTGCATGTGCAAAAACCACTCTGATTGCTCAGATTGCTTCTTCCAGTTTCCTGTTTAAAGTGAGCATGCAAAATCTGTTTAGACTTTGCTTTACAGATCTTTTGTAAAGTGTTCAGTTCTGTGCTGTGGATCTTTTGACATGTAACTTTCTTATACTGTAAAGAAATAGTTTGTCTGCAAAATCTCCATTTTGGCAGTTATTTCTAAAGAAGCAAGAACGATAAGTGTGTGCATGGTTTCTTGAAGTCACAAGGGTGTTAAAAGGCACAAATGGAATTTTTTTTTGTTTTTTTGACAAAATGTTTTGGTCATGTCAGTTTGAATTGTAGATGATTTTCCAAAATGATAAAAGTCCTCCTGACACAGTTTTGTCCCAATAGATAAATCAGGCTGCAACTGTGTTTGTGGCCATGTAAACATCCAATTGAGTATAAATAATAGTGTTGGTTGAGAGTTAATTAAAAAAATATTGATTGTGTTTTTATCATGGCAGCAACTTGGAAAGATGAACAAAGTGTTGACTTTTGCTGCACACAAATCGTTTTCAATTACAAAGATTGTTGAAGATCATGAGAAACATTAAAAACAATAGAAAACTTTAGTTTACAGCATCCCTATCCTTCTTCTGTACCAGTTTCAATTTCACTTCAGTAGTCGATGCATCATATACAGTAATAGGAAAGCCAATGATACAGTATGTGCTTATCATGGGACAGGAATGTTGGGATTGGGTATCAACAAAGTGCAAAAAATCTGTAGTCCCATATAATAAAGTTGAGAAAACCCTATTGGATAACAGGGCATAGCACACATAGCAAAACACAACAGCTTCCTGCACACATCACTTATATTTATAATATTTAGATGCATTAAGGCTCCCATTTGCAGCAAACCCAATGTTAGTGATAGTTTAAAGGTTCTAAAAGAAAAATATATAGCATAAATAAGTCTAAAAATCCTGTTAAACTGTGTAAATATAATAATAATAATATAATTTTTATATAAAATTTTTAGAATATTTCAAAGTTCAAAGTAAATCGCACATTAAAATACCAGCAGATACAGTTATCTATGGCTTCAAACCCCCCCGCCCCCCTCCATTGCCCCCCGGCCCCCTTATTATTTTATGTCATTTGAATTATGTATTCACTTTCAGTACCACATATGCAAGTGCTCCAAATGGCAATTAAAAATGTAGGTCTCATGTCAGATGTGTGTTTTCTTATTCATGTCAGAATAAAAGATTAAATCTGTGTCACACATGAGGAAAACAAGTAGAACACAATGACAATGGATCACATCAAAGAGAATACTTCACAAGCCTAGCCCTGTCATTGTTTATTTATTTGCCAGAAATGTCTTTAAAATGAACAACAAAAAGCAAAGGAAGCTACTGAAAAGGAAAAAATATATATATATATATATATATATTTTGACCTTGGTTTGACCTTGGCCCTGTTTGTATCGGTTTATCTGCTGGTTGTGATGGTAACTCCATATAAAGCCTACAATATAAACACTTAAGTACTCATCATTGAGATATTGTGCTAACAAAGAACTTGGATAAATCGATGGACAGAAGGACACAAAGACATACAGCACAAAAGTGTATCTGTGGGATACTTCTTTTCATGCCACCATTTGCACCAAAACATTAGATACTTTTTTGTCTTCCAAGGGCATAGATTCCAATTTAAAGTTTGTCCTTAGGCAAGGCATTTGTTAGCCCTTGTCTGCTCTGCAAATGAGAAGTCTTCAAGTATTAAGATCTTTATGATATCAATCCAGATTTTTCAGTGCAGGTTTAGCAATTTCTTCAAATGTGAAGTGTGTCAGTCAGATAATTTTTTTTAAAGAACCCCCACAACTGGTCATCTTTCCACATGTTTGGTCTTTCAAATACTTCCTCATCAATGTTGTATCCAGCTGATCCAATTCTCTTCATGCTAATTCTGCTTTCATACTGCCATGATATGTTCCCCTCTCAATTCCAAAGTCAATCTACATTGTGGCTGGTGGTAGGTTTGCCTTTGCTCCTGTTACTATAGTTTGATTGTGTAGAATAACAGAACACAGTAATGAGATGACAAACTACCTTTATTTCTTAATATAATCCCCTGCAACACTAATCTCAGCATTTCACACGTGCATGGATACATTCAAGTTAGAAAGATTTCTCAGTATGCCGGAGCAATGATCAGACTGCCTGCTTCAAGTCTGAAACTCTAGCCTCCAAGGAACTCCTGTAATGGCCCAAACATTTGGAAATGGCTTGGAGTGAGGTCAAGACTGTATGGGGGATGTGGAAATCAGTGGCGGCCAGTCAATAAGGGGCGCTGGGGCGCCGACCTCTTAAAGTTAGGCAGAGAAGAATGCTACTTTGACATGTAATTATTTAACATAATAATTATTTATTTTAATAATGAAATAAAGTAATTTAGTCACAATATTCCGCTGTATATCTTGACATAATTTATTTACAATTAAAAAATAAATCTAAACTGTATTACATTAATTTGTGTTCGTGTACGCGGGGCGCCGGACAAACGAGTGTTTATGTAGGCACATAAATTTTTGAAAAGAATGTGATTTGAGGCTGAGCTCTAATTGGATTTTTTTTTTAATCCTTGCGGCGCAGTACTGTGCGTCCCGAACCCTCCCACTTTTGTTCTTAGCGAATCTATATTGTTTTTAATTATTTGGGCTCATGTGATTGGACCATTCTCAACGAGTCTTATTAACAGTCAGCAGCTTGTGAGTTAATGTATTTAACAGTGATTGACGTGAAAGCAAGCTAAATATGAGAGGAAATTCTGTAATTTCTTTGCTAAAATTCCCCTTCGGAAGGTGTTCGGACGAAGAAAGAAAAAAAGTTCTTGTACCTCAGACTGGATCATCATTCATAGATATATAGCTTTCTTTAAAATGTTTGCATATATAACCATTTGCATCATATTTGATACATCAGACCTCTATCTTATCAACATGATCAATACTTTCCTTAAAAAAACATTGTATATGGCCTGATACATGTATGCTGCCCCCTCGTGGATCATCATTCCACTGCAGGCATTGAAAGGGTTTTTTTTTTTTACCTTTTCGAAATGGCCGAAGTCATGAAATGATCCACACACTTTTGGCAGAAAAATCTTTGCAAATTTTCAATAAGTAACGGAGCATTTTTTTAAACAAACATTTGCTGTACTGAAACAAAGCCTAATTACTTAATAATTTATTATTTATATTACAGTTAAATCATGTTAAAATGTGTGTATCAAATCTTATACTGTGGTTAATAAGGTGCTTTATCCTTGAAAGTTATGTCACATTTTTGTAATGTAATCTATATTATGCACACCACAATACAAACATACAGTGAAACCTCGAATTGCGATTAACACGGTTTGCGAGTGTTCCACAAGACAAGCAAAGATTTTTAATAAATTTTGACTTGGAAAATGAACAAGTCTTGGTTTACGAGTACCGAGTATCATGTATCATGCATGCGCTTCTTGTTTTGATGCTGATCGTCACGTGATCACAACTGAGCCAACGTTTTTTCTCTCTTTTGTGCTGCGAAATTGTGGGTAATCGTCTCCCCTGCTGGATCTTAGTGCGCGTCTCTTACTGGTATAATCAACATCCATGCACGCGTGTACTGTTTACTATAACACTGTGACAACGTGTGTGTGCGTAAAAAACATTTTATTTTGTGTCTGTATGCGTGTGTGTACAGTGAGCGTGTAAAGCAAAAGCAAGTCTCATTAGAGAGGTTAAAGATCCATTTTCTCTCACCTCTCAAGGCTCAGCCTGCTCTGTGTCTGTGTATGTGTGCGCGTCATTGGACACCGTGCCACACACACACACAGACCCCTCCTACTTTCGCCTTCACAGACACACACAGACGCATACACACTCTTTCGCTCTGCTCTTCACAGAAACACTGCTCTATCGTGATTCTTTTCAAAGGTAAAGTGCAGGTTAATGAGTTTTATTTTTACTTTACAGCAGTGATTCAGTTAGTGTGTCGCTCAAACGAGTGTCATTAGAGAGATTTTTTGTTTATTTTTCCGATAAAACAGTGTTTGCGTTGTGTGCGCGCGTGTGTGTGAAAAGAGTGGAGGACACACACAGTGCCTGCACGCACAAACAGAAACATTTATCTGTCGGGATTTATTTTTACTTTTTTAAACATGCAGGTTAATTATTTTTTTTTTACTTAATATTTTGTGTTAATTATTTTTATGTATTTATGTTTGGGGGCTGTGTAACGAATAATTTGAGTTTCCATTATTTCTTATGGAACAATTCTATTTGGAATATGAGCCCGCTTCCGGAACAAATTATGCTCATAATCCAAGGTTCCACTGTACACTAGGTGATTCAATTAATCTAATTATTAACTAAAATGCCATTTTAAAATTGATTTTTAATATTTTTACAATAACAGTTACCCTGAAATCATAGTTATTATGCTATATTGAACAATTTATGTGTGTATTTTTAGATAATGATAGTGTATTTTCACATAGTAGTTCCCAGATCAGCCATTGTTGAAGCATATAACAAATTCATGGGAGGTGTTGATCTCCTTGATATGCACTTTACAAGTTCCGCTTCAAGATGGTACATGTACATATGATGGCACGCTGTTACATGTGGCAAAAACACAAACTGCCTGAAATGTTCTATATGTTCAAAATGTTATGGCCAAAGTTTGAATCTGAAATGAACATTGGTGTGACGAATAAAGGGGGGGGGGGGGTTGTTAAAGGGGCTAATACACACACATCTCAGTTCCAAAAATTTTTTTTATGTGCTGGGCTTTACTACCTCGTCACTGTACTGTCTTTCATGCCTTCTTAAATGTTAATAAATTTAATTTCTTTATTTACCAGAAATTTCATCACAAGTCCTGGTTTGTTTTGAACACCCCTCACACATTGCTTGCAATAGAATTTACGCTGAACTCGGATGTCTTGCTACTAAAATTACTCTAGATTTACTAGGGATCTTGACTTTTCCATAGTCGTTTCTCCATGCTTTGTTTTTTTTCTTGTTTATATATCAGTATATGAGATGCAATAAATCATAAGCATTTTTTCTCAATTTTGACCAGAAAGAAATATATTACTGTAGAACAATTAGGGAAAAAAACTGTCACTGCAAATGCCCCAATTACAATAAATTCCGATATTTTTAGATAAGTGAGAATGTTAACAATATTGCCTCACTGCAATCCTCACATTTGAGTGACATGTTTCCCTAATTGGAATCTCGTTTTCATGCAGCTTTTACACTAACACACTCGAACAGTTCAATGTTTAGCCTTCTAATTTCATGGCCATTTGGAAACAATTTCAGCATCTGCAAAAGAAAAAAAATACAAAGTTGGCTGTGATACCATCAAACATTCTTCAGTGTAATAGACTTCAGGAGATCTCTCAGAGACCAAGGTCTCTCCTTCAGAGATCATATCGGTCTCAGTCTCTCTCTTTCACATACATATACACACTTCCACACAACAGGGTCCAATGGAAAGTTTGATTACTCAGAGGCTTGGTATTAAAAGTGAAATGCTGTATGTTGTGAAGCCAAACTAAGTGACCTAATCCAGTTAATATTGCAATTTTTATGAATTTGGCACCGCAAAAACAGTATCGTGTTCTCTCATCACTGTCGTTTATGATTTCATCAAAGCCAGTTATAAAATACCAGTCAATTAAAGTGTGATGTGGGTTTTTTTCATTACCTTATTTAGAGCACCTTTGATATGCATAATTCATTTTTTGGAATACTTTCCATGTTAAACAATCATAAAGTGGAAATGAAATGCTTAATCAAACATTTCTTTCAAGTGTTGAAACCTTTATCTGTGTTTGTCACTAATTTGCTATGACTTCTTCTTAATAATGTTCTATCAAACAAATCCCTGTTGTTAATAAAATGTATCTCATTTTATTAGCATTTTTTGTTAATGAAAAGAAAATTTTAATGTTATAAAAGTTAAGTAAGGAACAGTGTTGGGTGTAACGCGTTACAAAGTAAAGTTACTTTTTTGATGTAACCAGTAATCTAACACATTAGCAGTCATTCTTAATCCATTAGTGTGTGTGTGTGAGAAAGTCGTCCTACAAGCCCCGCCCCCCTCTGTTATTCCTGCTGTTATACCCCTATTTCACCTATGCGGTTTGACTATGTGAGGGACGATGCGTGGAAAGATGAAAACCTAGTCAGCGCCAAAACGCTGATGAATCGTACTTACGGCCACCGCGCAAAACCACTAGGTGAGATAGGGGTATTAGTAGTTGACAGATTATGGGCCAAACTTCGCTGAGTGATGATGGTAAAATAATTATAAAGGTCTTGACTAAAACAACATACATGAGGAATCACAAAGAAGTTTTCATTTTCTGCAAAGGAAAAGTACTCGAACTACTGTAGTTACTTTTATCAGAAAGTAATGCTGTAATGTAACTGATTACTTTTTAAAGACAGTAATTTTATAACGTAATTACTTTAAAAAGTAACGTCTCCCAACACTGGTAAGGAACATAACAGTTGGTGATGTTGTGTTATCGGAACAGGAATATTCTTTATATTATTACAGTATAAGCAGGTGGGTTATGACCCAACTTGAAGCAGAGTTAATACTGCCATAGAAAGTTATTTTCCAAAAAGTTCACAACCCAAGTGCACTACTTTAACCTCATGGTTAAAATTAATTTAAATGCTGGTACTGGTACTGGAAACTCCTTACAAAACACAAACGTCCCCTTCCAGAAACGTATACATTTTTTACCCATTGTTCAAGATGAAATTTTTTTCACCATACAAAGTCCTTTTGTAAATTTATACTATAGAAACAATAACGATTAGAACATCCACTTATTCTCGAGAAATGTATGATTTGTCTTGTAACTGCACAAATAAAAAAAAAGTCAGCAGCTCTGACAGTAGTGCAGAATATCTCCTGATTGGAGAAATTCAACAGTTGCGTGATTAAGGAAGGCAGGAATTTGACCTCTAGCTCCAGTTCTTGCCTTTGCATCTAATTGTTCTCAGACATTTTTTTTAAATCACAAAGTAGCTTAAGTTAAAGGTATCGTCCCATGTATACCTCACTGCTAGAATTAATTATAAAATAAACATCAAAACAAATACTTGTAGCTTTCAAATCTCTTTTAATCTTGTTAATTTCTTTTTCAAGCCAGATTTTTTAATTAATGTAAATCCAAACATTCTCGCTTACAAACTTATTAGGAAATTCTTAATGCAGATTGGAAGTTTTACTATTGATAATATTTTCACCTGCTGTGCAGCCCAGATAGAAAACCATCTGCATATGAAGACAACCCTTAACATTTTGGGTGCTGCATTTCAGCTACTACATGGATGGACCTAGCTTCGAGTGTACTGTATGTATCTTACACTTGGTTAAGAATACATTTAAATCAAATACAAACACATGTCTAGGTCATTAAAGTGTCACAATTCTATTCCACATGTAAAGAAGTTCTCTCATTTCAGGTTTTCACCATTTACCATCTCAGCATGTCTGGCAGATTCATTCTGGATGGCAGCTCATCAACTGAAAGTTAATCTCAAAGAAACCAAACTGCTGTTCATCCCGGGTGATTCAAAAATGGCCCAGGACCCACTTACTTCAAAGCTCTAATCACACACCACATTGCACCGCATTCCCTCCAATCCTCCAGGACTGCTAGACTGGTCCCACCTTCTCTCATGGATCGAGGAAGACATGTATCTAGATTGTTTTCCTGGCTGTTAAGTGGTGGAATGAACTTCCTCTAAATGTCCGTACAGTTGAGTCACTGGAAATCTGGAAGTGATGACTAAAGACCTATTATTGGTAGGTATTTGGTTCAATGCTGCTGTGTAGTGTGTTATGGACAATATTTAGGGGTGGAAGATTGCACCCACTCATAATATCATTGAAAACCATTATAATGTGTCAACTGAATGCCTTCTTTGGTCAGAAAACATGTAATCAGAGGGGCAATGGTGAGCCAGCCAGTTATTACTGCAGTGTAATGACTATCCGTTTGCCGCAAGCATGGTAGGACCACCACATGTTAGCATTTCTGTGAGGCTACATTTCTAATTATGTGCCTAGCACTGCACTGCTTGTAAAGTAAATAGCTCTTGAAAAACCTGGCGACACCCTGTAAACCAAGACCTATTCATAATTTTGGGTCTGTTTTACCTTAATCAATTTTAAACACAGTCCTGCTGCCAAAATGTGGTGTAAATTTGTTTTCCCTTTCTGCACTTGGGTTTTCTGAACAAAAAGGACAGAGATCTCAAATAGTAAATGGTACAGCAGGCAAGGAATGTGATGATTAATGCACGCTGGATTATATCTACACCATGAATGGTGACCCCAGAAACTAAATGTCTGTTTTCATCAACATGGGCATATGCAAACATAAAAATTCAGAGACAATAGAATCCTAAATTACATGTTCCTGGACCATTTTTTTTTATAACCAACAATCTGATGTCATCAGTGTGTTCCTCCTACTCCTCCATTTCTGGAAACACCTAAAGATTCCCTTAAAATTTCAATAGGTTTCCTAAAATGGCACTAGAAATAGAAATAACTTATCAAAAACTAATTTTAATGACTGTTTGTCCAAAATGATAAAATCTCTTGAACCCAACTGTTTGAGTGGAACCAAATTGGCTACTGTTGTAGTAATAAAATACAATGAAAACCATGAATGAATAGATAGATGGATGGATGGATAATAGGGTTGCTAGATCAATGTTGAAAATGACTAACAAAAAGAAAAGCTCTCATAAATCTAAATCTTTAGGGTATAACCAAAATGACCAATGTTCTAGAAAAAAAAAAAAGAAATAGATGAATGGTAATGACAAATACATTGAAGGATGAATGGATGAATTACTTGAATTCTGTATTGATAGACTTCTCCAAAATAATGTCTCATTCTCAAATCTAAACAATCAGAACATAGTCAAAAGGACTAATCTTCTAGTAGCCTAACAATATAAACTAGATGGATAGACAGATTCATTATTCTGTAAGTATGCCTTAAAATAGCCGTTTGTCTAACTACACCAATTAGACAAAAATTCTCATGTTTGGAACCTAGCCAGCACAGCTGACATTGACTAGTATGAAGCTCTAGGATTTGGGTCATTTCCTAAAATGCTGTTTGCTCCTCATTGGATAATATGAACAGAAAGCAAGCCAGCAAGGTCTGCAAAGCTTTTGTTTTTCCACAGCAGGACTCATTTTCCAAAGTTCAGAAGTCGATCTCAGGCAACTAACAAACACAAATTGCGCAATGGGGAAATTATTAGCGTTGTTTCTAAATGGAAACAATTACGGAGGGCCCGAGTGAGTGATGGTTTGGAACAAGGAGAACGACACAGATGACTGAGATTAAAAAGTAGAATTGAGTCATTCCTTAGGGATTTATGGTTAATCCCTATTGCCCACAAATATCACTCTTAAAGACACAGTATAAAGATACTTTAAAGTTCACACTTTAAATTTCTGGGCATGTACAAATACTACAGATGAATTCTAAAACATTTTGCTTATATCAAGGTTCAAGTTATAGTGCTCACAATGGTTGATATTTTTATTTAAACCTATATGTGAGAAGATACAGTATAACATTTATATAAAGTTATAAACTAGCCAATAACAAAAACACAATGTCTGGATTATTACCATATTATTAATGAGTATGTACTGTGTATAAACCTAAAAAGGGTGATGGAACAGTTAAATACAATTTAGAATTGTGCAAATTGTTGCAATCAATTGTGCAAATCTGCTATGGGACTAAACTCTTTTAAATATACATATATTGAGGTAATATTAACTAATTCACAAAGTAATTAACTTGAAAGAACATGGTTTTCTATAGTGTACAAAGATTGATGAAGAAGAGGCATCATCATATTTTATGATGTATGATTTTTAGCATCACACATGGCTCAGTCGGTTAAGGCTGTGGGTTACTGGGTTACTGATCGGAAGGTCGGGGGTTCGAACCCCAGCATCGCCAAGTTGCCACTGTTGAGCCCTTGAGCAAGGCCCATAACCCTAGCTGTTCCAGGGGCGCTGTAAGCTGGCTGACCCTGTGCTCTGACCCCAGTTTCCTAATTGGGATATGTGAAGAAGAAATTTCACTGTGCTGTAAAAAGTACATGTGACAAATAATTGAATATTCTTCTTCTATAACATTTTTTACTCTTTTTTACCAGGTTAACCCAACAACTCTCCAACATGGGCTCCAGCTAAAAATACCCCTCAGACAATGCATATTTTAATATCTAAAACTTCTTTAATTTCATTCCTCCTCTACATACCCTATTTCAGTGTCTATGTAATTAAGGTACTCCTGAGCCATGCCCCACCAGAGAACAGCAGAGCTGAGCAATTAGCAGAGGGAGGGGCTTTTCTTATATGAGGTCACAATAGGGAAAGAAAAATCAACTTGGCTTGTTTAAGCTCTCACATTGAATAAGGTCAAAAAGTAAAGAATGTTTTTTGTTCTTGCATAATGAGCTTGACATCTTTGTCTACAGAACACATAACGTAAGGTTAGAGTTGTATTGTGTCTTGTTTTAAGGAGAGAAAGATGTTTAAATTATTTTAAGAGAATATTTGAAGAAATTCCTGTGCAAATACCACTGCTTTTCATTTGCCATATACACAAAACATTCCATACTGAAATGCAACAAAAACTGCCCTTAACAATATATCACTTTATTTATTTTTTGTTAAATAACATAAGCAGAAGATTGCGTTATAAGAAATAAACTCTGGATAAAAGTCACCTTTAAATATTAAGAGCAGCCCACACTCCTGGATTGCATTGAGCAGTTCTATTTAAGATACGGCTATTTTTAGTGAGAATTCCGCAAATCTTGACACAACCATGCTACTGGGTTTAACTTGAAAGTGGACATGGGTTGCGTTTCAGTGGTGCATGCCTGTAACACACTGATGAAAGTGAAAAACAATGCAACACGGACAACAGGAACACTTTGATTGACTTTTGATGCTAAGTTCATTTTGAAATCTCAAATATATATATATATATATATATATATATATATAT
>JAQMYG010000008.1:21083382-21096306 GCA_030014215.1 Clariallabes teugelsi | reverse complement strand
TTTTTTTTACTGGCAAGATTGCATTTCACACCCGGGAAAGTAATGTTTTGCATAGTACTAGTTCACTAGGTTTATATGTATTTCAAAGGCCTGACCTGTTGCCCTTTAAAAATCTACACATGCCTACAGTACGTGCCTACTTGGCCTTTTAGTTAATAAGATCATATTAACCACTTGACAAATGAACCAAGAACGGTGCCTTTAAATTCTAGCATTTCAGATAAAGCTTTACCAGACGTACTGCACTATAAAGAATGCTCAAGCTTACTCTCATTATTGAGCAAGTACCCATGTTTTTTGTTTTACCTCTTACATTCTTATAGTCTCAGTTATATTCACTATGCTGTATCATAATGCCAATTTTTGTTCTAGTAATGTTTTTCAAGGCTGTTGATAAAAAATGCACATGCATGTGTTCACACATGCACACATGCAGGGTATTTCATCACTTCACAGTAAAATTTAATGTTTGATCCATCCATCAGAGAAACACCTGTCCTGAATGTTAGTGCTTTAAGTGATTCAAGAAATCCAAGCTGACTGTAAAAATGAGACAGGTGTGGCAGATGGGTTGCAAATGTGAATAAAATTTCTGAACACGCTCAATATGTTTTCATTCTTTCTGAACGACCATTACTCTATCATGTGGAACAAACACTTGTATAAAATATATATATCTGTCAAAGCAGAACACTGCTGCACTAAACAGTCTGTAAAAAAAAGAAAGGAAAATGAGTGTATACCAAAGACAGCACAATACCACATACCACTAATATTGATAACTATATTTAAAACTTGAATACGACTAAATGCAGCGATACCATAATGTATATCAGAGCTGTAGTGATAAAAAAAAAAGAAGAAAAAAAAGAGGTTGGTAAATTATGAATTATGTGACCAAGGAAAGGAGATTATGACATTAAAAACAAAAGTAGTAGTATTTCTTGGAAAATAACATGAATTGTTATGTTGAAATTCATTGTTAATTACATAGGAGCACAAAGTTTATTAATCACCATTAAGAGTATAAAACAATGGAGGACCATATGGAAGATTTTTTTTTATATCAGCCACCATTCAAAGAATTGAACAATCCACCATGCATTTCAATGAGAAAAAAAATTGAATATTATAAAAACTATAAATCACATCACTGCCTGGTTAACCCTATAATACCACAAGATTTTGTTGTTGTTGTTGTTTTTCACGTTGTGTGCGAGGTCTTTTGTCAGCATTGTCAGGAGGAGGCTTGCCATTTCCACATTTTAAAAATCGTCCTCTACTGATGTTGTCAAACTTTAACCGATCGACTGGGTGACACAAGAGATGATGCCCTTGGTGACACCACATGCATATTGTTTATCCCAAACAGGAGAATAGTATATAAGTGACAAACTCAGAGGTCTTGCTTTCTTTACTGGGCCTGAAAGATTTTTAGGCCACACATTCTTTGCTGAGCCTAACAGATTGAGGGACCACATTATCACCACTGGGCTTGAAAGACTCACATGCCATGCCTCCTCTACTATATTCAAAGTACTCGGAACCCACGCCTTATCCTGGGGGTCTGACGGATGTAGAGACTACATCATTTTCATGGGGTTTGACAGACAAAGAAACTGTATCATCTTTACTGGGTTTGACAATCTCAGAGGCCACACCTTCTTTTATGAACATTACAGACTTAGAGGCAACACCTTCTCCAAATTCTTTACTGGGCCTGACATACTCAACTCCCACGCCTTCTTCACTGGACCTATGAATTTCGAGGCCACATTATCTTTACTGAACTTGACAGATTTAAAGGATACACCTTCTTCATTGGCCCATAGACTCATAGACCACATGGCCTTCACATGAACTAACAGAAGCAAATCCCACAATTAGATCACAGCCAGGTGACTTGAAGCACACATGGAGGTGTTGATAAATGAAAAGAAACTGTGATTGGGTTGAACGATTTATGACCTTTAAGTGAGAGAAAATCCCAAAGCATTGAGCGTCTGCAGAGACAGATGTCTGCTGCTTGGGTTAAACAGGTCGCTGTGTTGATTTTTTCTTTGCAGCGACCCGAGGAAAACATTTCTCTAGCAAACTGACCTTCAGTTTTTCACCCAAGAAAAAAAAAAAATCACAGCCATACAAGGAGAGAAAACCTCTCAGTGAACTATCGACTGTTTTTATTTCATCGGTCATAAAATATTAATCCAAAATTATACCAAAAGAAACAATTCTTGAAGTCTGGGGATAATCATAATTTTGAATATCTGTGTCAGTTCTTTGGTGTGTGTCCTGGATTAGCACTACTATACTCTTGTTTTCTAATTCTCTGCACATAGCATAGAATTAGCTGCTGGGGTTTTATGTATCTTTATACACAACAACCTTTACACAAATTAATTAATGAAAAGTGTTGCTATTTTTTTTGTGTTAAATAAATCATATATGAAATATATATGTTTAGTTTTGGAAACATTAACGCAGTACTGTTGAATGTATGATAAAATGGATCTGACTGTTTCGAAAATTGAATGCAATTTTGACTTGACTTTTTTTTTTTTTTTTTATAACTGTTGCAATAAAGTGTGTTTTTTGCTAGGGCAGTCTTTTGGACCCTATTGCAGGAATGTTCGCAAAGCTAGTGCGCTAGTAATTGATTGTTTTAGCATGTTTCAGACTTTCTGCAGCACTGCTCACCATTTAAACCAATTTAGTTCAATGCATGTGATGTTCTCCAGAAGCCCTCGTTCCTCCAGTCGCTGTTTCATTATAACCCATATAACGCTGTACAAACAGCTGGAACAAAAGCCTTAAAATTTATGTTAACTAAGAGTTTCCATTTAATTTCCTACCGAAAAAAAAAAAAAAAAACATAT
Organism: Clariallabes teugelsi; assembly: GCA_030014215.1. Taxonomy (NCBI): domain Eukaryota; kingdom Metazoa; phylum Chordata; class Actinopteri; order Siluriformes; family Clariidae; genus Clariallabes; species Clariallabes teugelsi. The sequence continues at coordinate 21,093,430 of JAQMYG010000008.1, read as the reverse complement.
CCAGATAAAGCCGGGGATATGCACAGTATACTAAATGCTCAAATATGATTTGAATCATTCTGTAGAATGCCTATGCCTTATGAGTTATGAGTCCTATAAAGTCAACGCTACAAGCCTGGTGGTCTTTCCATCCATAATAATAAGAGAATAGATGTCTCTCATCACTTTGCTAATATGTTTATTTTCTGAAAGTCTCACCGTGTCCCTTGGGTGGAATTGAAATCAAAACAGATAGACAGATAAACCATATGGTGACCTTATGACTGTATATTTATTTTTCAGTTGCCTTGCAGGAGTGAAAAAAGAAGAAGAAGAAAAAAAACCTCGATAGAACAGGGTTTACGTAATGTACCATGTAAGCAATATAACACTTTTTGTGGTAACTAAATCAATACAAGATGGTGGGTTGATGATGCTTAATACCTCTTACACCATAGCAATTTGCAGATTTGTTTAGTAAAGATCAAAATGCTATATACTTTTGCCAAATATGATGGTGTAAAACATCCACAAAACAAGTATGTATCTGTTATCACTTACTGTAGATTATAGCAGGTATACAATATCTATACGAAGCACCATACAATCACTTCCTAATTAAGTTAATCATACTAAATACGGCTTGTTACAAAGAAATTCTAACTTATCCGTCTCAGACAGGTACTGCGTTTTCAGCTTTCTGAGGTTCAAAGATGGCGTTCCACATTAGAACTAATATTTTAATGGCCCAAACATGTACAGTACCAATCACTTGAATTGAGGTCAGGTCTGTGGTGCAGTATGAGGTTGTGTATTGTACTGCAAAAACAGAACGCTTTTGGTGATCAAATCAGGCCGTATTTTCCACTCGCTTAAATGCTCATGGAAACTGCAGTAGACTCCAAGCCACCTCATCAGGCTTTGTCATTAATGAACATACAACCTTCTTTAAAATGGTTGCACCATCATTTATTTAACTGCAGCTGAGAGTCTCACTGTACTACGTTGGAAGTTTTCTGTAAATGTCAATGGGTTTTCTGCTTTCATTCACATGAAAATTTCATCCAAAATCCTGTCTTGACTTAACGTCCCACGTCCCTCCTTTAAATTTTTCTGTTTCCAAGTCAGAAGATGAGAAGAAAGCACAATATACGTGCACTTTCCTACTTGCATTTCTGGAGTACGGAAATATTTTATGCTATAGTTCGTTAACGTTTATGGCCAGATTATTTAAAGTCGCTCTTTGAGAACAATAACTTTGGATTTTCTGCATGTCTGCAGCTGTCTCAAAGCCAAGCTGTTCAAAAAGCACTCTAAAGCGGCGACACATTTACTGAAACAAAAGCCGGCGTTTCCTTAAAGACACTTTTCATGCCAAGACGTGGACTGTTCAGAGACCTTGAGTTCGTGAATAATTTGGCGCGGCATATGCGCACAGTATGCCAAGGGAAACTTGAGCGTGCTAACATGAATGTGCTAATGCTTCATTTTTCTATTATCTCCTTTTAAAACTAGCATTAATGGTTGTCTTTCAAGATTTAAGCAGACATTATCATCAAATAAGCATTTAAATCATTCAGTGATGCTTTTTTAAGATAATAATATCACTTTATCATACACACCATGAAATAGGCTTGTTTATTTTGATCTCTAAAGATAAGATGATACCATGACATTAAATATCTCAAAATCGATATGCTGTCCTATTAGATTGTGTAACATGTTTAAATATTTGATGTTCATTACTGGACTGAATAACCTGATCTCACCTGAGAAAAAATTTATTACTGTATGAGGCCACATGGTGAACTTTCATCATTTAGGTTACACTAAAATGTTCACGAGTAGAGAATAGATTTAGGAATCATTTCCTGGACAAGTAGAATAAGATGCAAATATTTCACAAACATTCCAAAATAAATAAAAAAAAACAGCGTAATTAAATTTTTCTTCCAATTTCTCAGCACAGCATACAGGTCCTTAATTTTTTTACAGGTCAAGATAGTTTCCTTAAGACACCTTAATTCTAAATTCATATCACTTTGATTATTAGCTAGCAGTCTAACTCAGTCAAATCCAGAGAACTGATTTTAAAAGGTATAGTTTTTTTTTTTTTTTTTTTTTTTAAGTCTGTCTTAAATCAAAATTGAAGCACGTGTAAGACTGCATTCAAATTACAAGCCACATTGCTCAGTTCAGATTTTGTGGTCAGATCAGATTTGCTGTCATGACGGTTGAAATTATAACATATGGCTTTTATCTGACTCCAGCATGGATGTGTCTGTCCTCAAAAAAGGCAAGCATGTGCACAGCGATACATCTTTGCTCATGGCATCTGGGTTAAAACACATCATGAGGTGGTATTTTAACAAAAATATGGGTTTAGCTCTGGAGCATGGCAAGCAGTTAGTCGGTTGTATTTGTTGCAGTTCAGAAGAAAGAAGAAAACCAGACACCCTGCTTTCACTGTTTTATCAGCTATTGCTACCACTACTATGAAATTCCCGCACTGCCAGTGCTGACTCATGTCAGCCCCGTGCATGCGCAGAGACAAAAAAGTTGCACAAATTCCAATCTGACCATTCTCATTTAAGTCATATGACCACATATTGGATATGTATCCCATCTAGGACCACATATGAAAGTGAATCAGATGTGATCTGAAAAGCATCAGTTTTGTGTGTTCAGACAGCCCTAAAAAAAAATTCAGATTTGTGTCACATTAAGGAAAGGATCAGAATTGAGTCACTTCAGGCTGGTCATGTGAACATAACCCAAGTACATTACAATAGGTCTTGGACTTTTTCCTGCTCTGCACACCGGCCATGAAGTTTGTCCAATGTAAGTAATCTAGGTCAAATTCCATAACCCTTGTTCTGTGCAAAAATGCTTTTCAAGGTTCAGCTGAGACTCATACAGTATGAAGCTTCTGTAGTCCCACCAATCTTCTTTCAAAGGTACAGCGTATTTAATACAAATGTAACTATTTTCTTTGCAAATCAGCTAGTACTGGCTAGCAAAAAAATGCATTTTTGCATGGAACAAGGTTGTTAAATTTGCCCCAGATTACTTGCATTGTGACAAACTTCACGGTCATGTGCAGAGCAGGAAAACTACCAAGACCTACACTATGGTAATGAATTTATATGCACCTCAATTTAGATTTAAGGAATACTTAAAAACATCCAAACTATGCTTTAAACATAAGCAATTTAAGCAAAAAGTCTGAAGGAAGGGGATAGAAAATGTGGACTATAGGAGCAGATTACATTCAACTGACTTAAATGAGACAATGTGTGGAAAAATCTGTAAACATTATTTTTATGATCATATTTGTATTTTACACATTATACATTTTGTATTTGCATATTATATTTAAAATAAAGTTAGACAACAAAATGGTTTTAAACACTTTAGCTATATGGTTAAGCATTTTCAAGACTCCTTTTCTCAACCTTAAAAACTATTTTACTACTGATATAATTCTTTCTAATGGTGATTAATAACTGCTAAATAAGCTAATATCACTAAATATATTTGTACTAGTTAGTCAGGAATGGTGAGGTAATGCTTCTGGACATCTTGTATGAATGGTTTTGGTAACTGTTACTGATCGGACTGTGGACTCAGATACCCATCCTAGTGAACAGCTGCACTTCTGCCAATTTTGTTTCAGAGTTTTGGCAGAGTTTACAATTCGTATAAATGATCCTCCTGCTGAGATCAGCCGAGGCTCTGCAACGTTTACCGCCAAACCATCATTAGTCAGCACTGAAGAATGTTTTCCCCCCTTTAAATGCATAAAATGTGCAACCCAAAGGCCAAATGTTCAAAACCCAGTCCTGTTCCAGTATACTCTAAGTTACATACCTGTTTATTAACAAGGCCATTCTTCAGCATTTACTGTATGTATCTATGCATGTATGTATCACCTTTCTGGTCCATTGGAAGGTCAATAATGCACAGTGGGCCTAAAATGAGAAGAATAAATTCCCTTAGAGAATTATCCACCATCAACCATTGTTCCTGATATGATGAAAGAGTAAAGGTCAGTATGAAGTCTGAACAAGACACAATAATACCCAGTGTAACTTGCCAGTCTTCATCCATCTTGTGCAGAAAGGCATCTCAGATAACTAGTGGCTTTTGTATTTAGCTTCAGCTAAAACAGAAAGGCTTTAAAAAAATGAATTAATAGTGTGATAGAGTCCAGAGGTTTCAATATTTTAAGGGTTAAATAAGACTCGCAAAGATCATAATGCAATATAAAGCACATAAGGTTATAATGACTAGTAAACATTACCAAGGCAGAGTCTCGGGACTGGATACCAGGTGGAATTTCAGTTCATTTCTGTGGTACTGGTGCTATCATGATGGCAAGCTTTATTATAATCTTCTGTGAGTAGAACAGCTGCAGTTTTTGGGGGCTGTTGCTCCTCACGAATAATATGGGTTGGAGACAACTTAACAACCACAGAGCTAAAGCTGACATTCCACCAACAGCCACAAGCATCAGTCCTGATGTTCCAACAAGAACCACAAGCTTTAGTCCTGACATTCCACCAACAAACATGAGCTTTAATCCTGATGTTCCACCAACAACCACAAGCTTTAATCCTGATGTTCCACCAACAACTATGAGCTTTAGACCTGATATTTCACTAGCAACCATAAGGCTTTTAGTTCTCTATCTACAGTAATGGTGGAACTGCAAATATTACATAACGCTGGCACAGCGTGATACACTCACCTCATGGTTGAACATGTTGACTCATTAGTGATAAATCGATATGACAGGGTTTAACACCATGTTTTCATAGAGCTTACTTTGTATATAGAGAAGCATTGTTATTCTGAAACAGCTTTAGGTCTCTTCCTTCCAGTGAAGTAAATATGTTCTACTACAGTACAGCAAACATGGACATCCTTTATATGAGAGGCATTCAAGTCAAATCAGGACTTTCGATTGTGCAGAATTACATAACACAGTTATGAGAGTAAAAACTCCCTCCTCTATATAATTTCCTAATGCACTTATCCCAGCATTTTACTACTGCTACTGTAGGATACCATCAAGGTAGAAAGTTTTCTCATTATGCGGGAGCCATGATTAGACTGTCTGCTTCACGTCTGAAACTGGTGTGACAATAACCTTCAGCCAAGTTCCTGTAATGTGCAAGTGGTGTTGCTGAATGATTATGTCGATTTTCAAAGATCAATTGTTCCACTCACTGAATGTTCACAGGAACGACTGTGTCTATGAGCCACATCACCCAGGATCGTCGTTCATAGATATGCGGGCTTATTTAAAATGTTTAGACCATTCAAATGTTTTACTGCAGCTAAGAATCTCATCACTACATTGTAATGTCTTCTGTCAATATCATCACGTTTTACACCTTCATTCACAAGAAATTTTTTATCACAAGTCCTATTATTTTTGTGTTTGGTGGCAATGGTTTGGTGAAGGCGCACAAATGGTCAAGTATTAAAAAAGGCACACCGTTGAGCACTGATGCAGGTGAGAAGAGCAAAAATAGTGCTTGTTACTTTGTTGCCATCAGTGACAGGAACTGCATCCCTATGTCTTGTATTCAAGAACCTCGGCCTCAACCAAACATAACTACGATGTGAGAAAAAGAAACAAACAAGACATTAAAGAATTAAATGCAATATTTATTTTCTCTAAGGTTCATACTCAGAGTGTTATTATGAACTGTGAAGATAGATTCATATTACTGTTAAACAAACATTTTTTGGAGTCTTTTGCTGACACTCGGGAATCAACTGTGTGATGAATGATGGGCCTGGAAATCCAGACAGCGATGAACAGCATTCCTGAGAGACGACAAGCTGCTCTTAATTAAGTGATCCCGGAAAGAGCCGTTAGCAGATTACAATAAAATAGAAAGACAGGCATTTCACTTGGCTTTGCTTTTTTCCCCTCTTTTTGTGCGGATGGCTCCTGGGAGTCCAGGACATGACAGAAAAAAAAAAAACATGTTGAAAAGAAGCAAACAAGTTTGCAAATAAATGATTGATCCTGAAAAGAACTTGCATTTCAAATGAGTGGCGTAGCTGGAATTTCATTTCGGAGGGAGTTGGTGACAAGCAAGCTGGCAGGCAGCATTTCTGAAAGACATCACTATAGTTAGAATAACAATGACCCCTATTACCACTGCCAGAGACAAAACAGAAGACAGCATTTAGTACAATTGCCTTCCCAGCAAGGTTTCATTTCTAGCTTTCCTCATAGCTTGTAAGACGTTTGTTCGAGACCGGATTTCAAGTGTCTGCCTTTTGTATTTATTTAGGACGACCCCTCGTAAAGTATTCACACTGGACACTTCCCTCACTCTGGTCACAACCTCCTCCTTGGATATATTTCTTCCTGAATATCCTGGATGTCCTCCGTCCAGCCTTAGCAGATCGTGGAAACTTTTCCCAAGAGACATGCTGTAACATGCACTTGTCTAGGATAGTTATGGCCTCCACCAACCATTATTTAAGGTCTTTTTCATTCCATGTTTATTTCCCTGGGCTGTAGCTGTAGGGGATCGTGAATTCTTAATTTTCAGAGCTACTGCACCCAGATGAGCTCTTAGACAAAAAGAGAATGTAGAACAGATTTCTCTCTGGCAAACATTCTCAGCATCAGACTGAGCTGTGGGCAACAGAGTTTTGAGCAACTTCATGAAATATAATGACAATAATTGTTATACATTGCACGTGTGCGTGATATTTCGAATCTTCTCTCCGCTTGGTATGTGTGCGCACTTACAAGAGAATTGTGGCAAGTCGCAGTTAGTGTGCACTTTTTAAAAACCATCATCAAATCTCAAAACTCAAGAATCACCGCCAAATTGTCTAGAATAAACACAGACATTTCAAATTACAACACATTCTACCCACACTGAATAAAGAACATAAACTAAAATTCTCCACAACAGACTTGTCAGACTTGTATTGTTTATTTTCAGTACTGTGCACGTGAGTACGTGAGCCACCCCTTATTGCTTCATATTTTGCTTCCAATGAGCTCTTGTATTTTTAATGTAGTCTTCAGGAATAGGTCTCCAGGCTTTCTGAAAGACTTTTCTGGCTCTCATTTTTGGCAAGGTTTTGGCTCTCATATTCAGTCCAGTCCCTGTAACAGACCAGTTTTAGAGGAATGTTTTTTGTTTCTTAAGCCGCACTGTGACCTACTGTATGAATCACTCAAACATAAAAAAACAAAACATCTAACTTAAGGCATGAACAGGTGCAGATTATAACAGATGATCAGGTCGAGGATTAGTATACCATTGATGCTGAATGCTGGTTGGAACAGACGAGAGGGGAAATGAGGTTGCTGCTGAGGTTGTTACTGTACATAAAGAACCAAATTTCTAATTGTGTCTTTAGGCACTTTGCAGCTTATCGCAGTAAAATATTTGTTCCCATTCCATTTATTTTGGAAAGAGAGCAAGAGAGAGAGAGATAGAGCGTATAAAGAGCTATAACATGAATACCTTTGTACATGAGAGGCTGGTTAGTAAATGGCAGTGTATACTGTAGCTTCACATATTCTAAGTGATAACAGGGGCAACTTTATCATGGATCATTTCCCTATAACGATACTCATTGCGTTGGAGGCTTAGTAGAGAATATACTTTATATTTATAGCACAAAAATACACAGTTTACTCAAGTAACAACCTCCCACATGGAACACAAAAAGCATTCATTAATAATATTAGCATTAAATTATATAACCAATTGTTACTTTGCACGATATAAATGATCTATTTACTACAGTACTGCAATTTGGGATAAGCCACTTGAATCAAATTAAATAAAAGTCAGCTCCAAGTCCTGATGTATAACTGAGTGGAAGGATTATTACTTTTTTTTTTTTTTTTAGATTTCAGACTCATAGCTGCTTCTCAGTTTCATTCCCTAACCACCTACCAATTTTGTGTGTCTGTGTGTGTTGGGTGTTCAAGGATAGAACGTTAATTATATTAGCTCTGGCAGCTGTATGAATATGTGTCCTTGCTGTCACAGGAAGAGGAAGTGCTTACGTAAAGCAGGGATTTGTAAAGGCCTTGGAACTAAACTCAGTTTCCAATAGAAACAATGAGAGTCAACTTTTCTTTACAAGATATTAGCCATATTGGGAAGCACACACTAACTTGTGGCCATGCTGCACAATAAATAGATAGTAAAAACACAATGGGTTTTTTTGTTCTACATGTCATCAGTCACATTCATCAGTTATTTATTCCAGAAATGGCAATATGAAGAACCATTTTTTAAATTCCACATCCTGGCTATGCTCCAAACCACAACTTTGCTACCGTACTACATGCTATCCAAATTGACATGAACCTGATCCATTTAAAATGAGTTTCCCTTTTTTGACCTTGTTTGACCTCATCTTATTAGTAGAAAGAAAAACTATTTTGTTTATTAATTCTAAAACACCTCAGATACTTCAAAGAACTGCTTATAATTGCTAGACCTTGGCTGTACCCTAATCCAGTGGACTACATGGTATGGAATTTAATTATGCACCTCTGTTATTATGTACAAAATATGATTATGTACAAAGTATTGCACCATAGAAATTTAAAGCATAGGACACCTACTGTCAGCATGAGCAAGCTCAGTGACTCATTTCACTGCATAGAGTAATTATTAGGCAGTATGCTGGCATAGTCATTAAATAAAAAAGTCGTAAAATACTTGCACATGATATGTGAAACAATTTCTAACATAAGACATTATAAGATTAGGAAAATACTAGGAGTGGCTATACCAAATAACCTATACTATAAATGTATATACAGTGGAATCTCGGATTACGAGTAACGTGGTTTGCGAGTGTTTTTTAATACATTCTGACTTGGAAAAACGAGCAATTCTTGGTTTACGAGTACCGAGTATCACACTGACAAAAAGGAGACTGGCCATCATTTGGATTTATTGAAGTAACTTTTGTGCAGTTAAACGAGGGTTTTTTCTTAAGCAAAACATATTAATATAATGTTATATTTATATCATGTGCAGTGAAAGTACATGAACCTTATTAGTTCACGTTGGGCAGAGACATGGCATTCAAGGTAGGATCAAGTGAGTCAATTAAGTAAATGTATCAATATTTTTTCTCGCGATCTTCTACGCTATCATGTACAGCGCGCAAAGCATGACTGTTTCTTATTTAGAGCATCATTCAGCTCACCTCGGTTAAGTGTGGATGGCGGCATCAACTTTTGAACTTGAATATTTTAATTTAAATATTCTGCCTAACAAGATGTAGTATAATGTCTTTGGAGTCACCAATGATTAACTGCATGATATTTTCTCTCGCGCTGTTTATTAACCTTTTCCACCCATAGTTGAAGTTCAAACAGTTTCAATACGTTTTCTCTGTGAAAGATTTTCAAGTAGATACCATTAACTTTCTGTTATTAATGGGAGAATTTACAATAACGGTGGACAGGTGTTGAGTTGTTCTTGATATTAGTGTTAAACTGCGGCCGCACTAGAAATGGGCGGAGAGAAACTTTGCGTGCGAAATAGAAGATACCAGAAGGTTCTGGCCCTGTAAAAACGAAGCATAAAATGTTTATGTTCTTAATTATACTGTACATCAGTTTCGTTTTGCGAGTCACAGTTTTGAATTTTAGACATGGTGTATATTTTAATGTTTTTTTTCCTGTTGTTCCTGCAGATCCTCGCCCTTCAGTCTGTGGCTCAGTCTCTATGGTGAGTGTGTCTTCTCTCAAAGTAACAGAATTCGGATTGGCCTTACCCAAAGTTATATTAAGAAGAAAATAAAGAGAATGCCAAAAAGAAAAATATAATACACAATATATACAGACAACCTCTCTTAACATTTTTTGACACCTTCTGTATATTGGCACCTTGCTGCATTGCTTCAAAAAAATTGGCATAAGTGATCAAAAACTTCAAAAATCTTTTGACCCCAAATGTATACAGTACTATTTGTATTGTAGCGTTTTTCGACGCCACTAGGGATCTTGGAGGACGAGTTGGTTCTGTGGTCTCCCCAATGCAAATGGCTA
>JAQMYG010000008.1:21059087-21069907 GCA_030014215.1 Clariallabes teugelsi | reverse complement strand
GTGTGTGTGTGTGTGTGTGTGTGTGTGTGTGAGTCATCCTACACAGTAGCCCCCCTCCTCCTGCTTCTTCTCTTGTCTAACACCAGTCACGACTCTTTTCAAAGGTAAAGTGCAGGTTACTTAGATTTTTACTTAATATTTTATATTAATTGTTTTTATATAAATATTTTAATGAGTAATGACTCAACTAACCAGCCACAAGCGCTAACAGATAAATGACTGTTCAAGCAAGTTCAAGTTTTTATATTGTTTAATGATAGTCTGAGTTTGACATTGTTTACCAACCAAAGGATTTTCGTTTTTTTCCACCACAGCTCAGAAGAGTAAACCTCCCTGCCAGCAGAGGTCACTGAGATTCATCTTTACTTTCTGGTTTGTCTCTATATAAGCACATGGTGTACTTTTTCGTGCAGTCTTTCCATTCTTTCAAGACAGGTTCTAAGTCTTATTTTCAATGTTCGCTTAATCTGTGTTGTGATCATTTTGTTACTTTGTGCTTCGATACACATATCTTCCTGATTTGACGATTTGTGCCGTCACCGTGTTCGCCATGTTTGGCTGTTGCCTGCCAAATGATGTGGATTTTGGATTGTGTTTTATTAAAACTCTAGACATAGATTCTTGTTCTTCTACCAAGTCTGGTTCATTACATTTTTCTTCAATTAAACGATCTGAATGGAGGCCATGTTTGTTCACATGATAAAATCCTGTTCCCTGATTCGTACAATGCTGGAAACTGTTGCTATATTTCTTCCAGATAGCATGGTTTCTCTTTTCCATAAGGAAGTATTCAGGGCTTCGATCACTATTCATGTTAGTTTAAAACATTGTGTATGAAAGCCACTGGCCTAAAACGTTTATTATTGTTTAGATAAGTGATCAGATATCCATCCTTAGGATTTATGAAGAAAAGTTCTCACAGCTGTTTTATCTCTGTCTGAAAATTTCTCTCTCTTGCTCGCACTCACACACAGACATACATGCTATACTGTAGGATGTAATGAACTCTAATTTTTTTCCTACTTGTCCTGAACCAACGAAGGGGTCAAATGTCAACTGAGTAGTGACAAATAACCCAAAGAGCTTAACTATCTCTCGCTCCTTACAAACATGCTTAGAGTCAGACACCTTTTAAGGGACTTGGAGTTGGATGACAGAGAAATGTCTGGCTTCAATCTACCTCTCACATGCACACTCACCCAGACATACAGTACAGTCTACAAGAAAGTGACCACACACACGCACACACACACATATACACATATACACACATAAAAGCATCATCAAATCAACAAATCAGCAGAACAAAGGCAAAGTTGTTTATTTAGAACAGACAATAATGAGGTTTCCTTTGTGTGTCTTTCTTTGCCTCTCTTACGCCTGATAGGAAATTCTCTGTGTGACAACTCACGCCTGGCTTCAATCCCACACACATACGTAGAGAGAGAGAGAGAGAGAGAGAGAGAGAGAGAGGGAGGGAGAGAAAAAGAGAGAGATATTATGGTAATATTCTGTGTGTGTGTGTGTGTGTGTGTGTGTGTGTTAAAGTAACTAAGGCACTTTAGACAAGGGAACTTGTACTTTCCCATGATGCACTGCTGCTTCCCTCTAGTGGTGATATGAACACTGCAGCATCATAAGCGTAGATTCATCCTGTTCTCCAGCACCAATCATAAAAATCTGAATAGACAGTGAGAGAGAGAAAGAGAGAGAGAGAGATCGGCAACTGAAAGAGAGATTGGAATTGAACAGCGAGGGAACATCTTGAATAAGAATATATACAGATAGTCATACTGAGGGTCATTCTTATAGTAACTTACAGTAATTCCTCTAAATAGCACTAAAATTGCATACAGAATGTGTGTGTTTTGTACCTTTTGAGAGTTGGTAGCATAGTGTGTTGTCAGTTTATTACAGTTTAGTGCAATGGTTGCAATGGTTTTCTGGAGTTGCATGTAGCTACTGGGAGGGGAGTGGGGTATATTGTGAGGCTTTTTGAACAATGGATGCATGAACTTTCTTGTGTATTTTGTGTATTGTTTATTTAGGTCACTGGTCCAATAGACATTATCTCTGGAGGATTTAAAATGGCATCCATTAGAGGGCACATCTGAGCCAAAACATCTATGTCCATCTTGTTTAGCATTCATGTTTAGCTATGTGACGCACCTTGAATTTAAACAGTCTGATCAACTCTATAACCTGATTCAAACCTGATTGCACTAAGTGTAATAGTAAAACCGTTAATAATAATACTTTGGAATGGTCTAGAATTGTACAAGGGGCGTTCAAGTGAAACCAGGACTTTGATTACGGAGAATAATAGAACACAGTTTTGTTTCTCTATATAATCCCCTGCTACAGTACACTAATGTACTTATCCCAGTGGTTCACTAATGCTTGGATACGATCAGGGTAGAAATTTTTTCCGTACGCTGGAGCCATGATCGGACTGCCTGCTTCACGTCTGAAACACTGGCCTCCCAGGAACTCCTTTAATGGTTCAAACATGTGGAAATTGCTTAGAGCAAGGTAGGAATCTATGAGGGATGTGGCAATCAATTCCAGTTGAGTTCCTGTAATGTACAAGTGGTGTTTGTGAATGATTCCCACAAACAGATGTGTCCCTTCCGCAAGTTGGTGACAAGTTACACGTCAATTTTCAAGGACCGGGCATTCCACTCGCTGAATATTCATGGGAACATTTTTCAAGAAAGCAATGAGCCCTGAGCCACCTCAGGCTGGAACATCGCTCGCAGATGTACGGCCTTCATTGAAATGGTTGTACAGTTCAAATTTTTTACTGAGGCTAAGAATTGAATGCCTCTCAAACATTAATATGTAATTTAAGATACAACGCTAGTTTTATTCATTTTGAGAGACAGTGACATACTGTAGTGTCACCAGTCACATAGTGTCACCTGCCACCATTGCGCCATTAATTAGTTTATGAGGACGTGCACAATGTGGCCATATTGCATACACATACACATAGTTAACAGCAAAGTACAATTGACATCACTAGGAATGTTCTAGTATTAATAGATGCAGTAATATGTAAAAAATAATCTTTTTCTGAAGAATCTCATCTGCTGCATTATGATTGGTTATAAGTAATAAGTCTTATCTATGATTGGTTAAAGCTTTGCAGTGCAGGAAATGTGAGCCAATCACACAGCATGAAGGTGGGACTTTAAAAGCAGCATGTGTTTAGTGCAGTGAACTACACTCTCAATCATATAGATTCCCATCCCAAGTAAAGATTTAGCTGTACTTTATTTGTTGTGGGTTGTAATTTCTTTAGGCTACATATATAGACATACAATTATCATACGGAGACTTAGTAACAAAGATGATTTGCAGAGGATAGTGTATGCATAGTGATAATGTATAAGGAAAACTGGTACTTACAGTACTGTATATCAAATGCTGGAATAAGCAGAAAATGTGATAATATTGAAGTAAAGACTGAAGTAACTTAAATAACCACTCTTTACAAGAATAATTAGCAGAAAAGCATCTCAGAACACACAATATAATAAATGATGAGGGTTAGGGTTAGGTGGGCCACAACAGTCATCCAAAAACAGTAATCTGAGTCTATGGTGGCTACATACTAAACTTGAACTGGTAAAGTTTTGTCTTTGGACCTGCATGTGTTTAATATGTTGAGGGAAATGTGAATATCGTTGGGGAAATCTGTAAGATTGTTTAATCTGTCCCAGAACAATACACATTCCTTTGAATCACGCTCTATGAGATGACACACTACAATATATACAGCACATTACAGTAGACAGATGAAATTGTTTATCATAATTATTCTGACCCTAATTCATATTTTGGGAAACAGAGTGCTATTTTAGTTTAAACTAATCTCTCTCTCTTTTCTTTCTTTCTTTTCTCTTGTTTTCTGTCTGTCTTGTTCTGACTCACACTCACGCGTACACCTCTTACAGATCTACGTGGCTGCACAAAGGCCAAAATAAATACAAGCCACAGAAGCCTCAAAAATGTCTCTTATTCCACACTTTGCTCCTTTTCTTTCTTCTTCTCTAGCCTGCTCATGAAATCATGACATATTGAAGAGCACAGAATCCTCAAAGCTGAAATTTGGTGTTGGATTGGTCAGAACAGTGTAGTCAGGAATTTAGGTCAGAGATATGGAATTACATTTGATTTCATAGTGAGTAATGTTCTGATACTAATAAGGACATTCAGGTCCTTGTGGCCTTGCACATCCAGGGTAGAAGGTTTGATTTGTGTGAAATTTGCACATTCTCCATGTGCTTAATGGGTTCCTTCTGGGTACTCTGGTTTCCTTCCACAGTCCAAAGACATGCAGATTAGGCTAATTGGTGCTTTTGAAATTGCTCAATGTGTGTACATGGCCTGCAATAGAAAGTATCCTAGGATAGGCTGCTTCTTTAACTTTCTGAACTGCAGTCTGAGAATAATTTTAGTTAGCTAAGATTAAATACAATAATTTTAATAATTATTAAAAATTATTCATTTGAGTCTGAAAGTTACATGAATACGATTGGCACCCTGTCCAGGGTGTACCCCGCCTTGTGCCCTAAGTTTCCTGGGATAGGCTCCAGGTCGCCGCGACCCTGAATATAAGGATAAAGCGGTATAGAAGATGAATGAATGAGTTACATGAATAAAGCAATACATACATGTGTGCACTAATTTAAATTCAGTTCAGTTTTATTTATAAAATGCTTTTAACAATGGTCATTTACCAATACAGATTATGGGGCCTCCGAGTGGCACAGTGGTAAAGTGCTCGACCTATCATCTGGAGATCGCTGGTTCGATTCCCGGATGATGCTGTAACCTCTCGGAGGTCTAGACAGAGCTGATTGGCCGAGCTCTCTCAGAGGGGCGGGATGAGAGGTACTTTGTGCTCCCACATTAATCACAGCTCTACAGTCAATCAGGGGCGTCTGTGAGCTCACATAAGCGGAAGGAGTGGATAGCGGATAGGCTGTGATATGCCGCCCCCAATGGTGAAAGTGAGCTGTTCGAAAAGATGCAGTCGGCTTGCGTCACGTGGTTCGGAGGAAACTTCAGCCCTCCCGACTGAGTGGTAGTAGCCTTAATGTGGGAGCCCCCTAGTGAAGGGGAGGAATTGGACACGACTAAATTGGGGAGAAAATCTGGAAAAAATTATCAGATTGTCCCTTATGAGCAAGGAAATACTCCCGGAGATGACACTATAAGAAACCTTAAGAGGAACCAGACTCAACAGTAGGGCTGTAGCTATCGAATGTTTTAATAATCGAGTATTCTACCTAATAATCGATTAATCAAGTAATCGGATAAAAAGTACTTTTGCTTAATTAAACAGCAATGTAAAATATATAAGAGAAACAAAGATTAATTGGTTTTCTTTTTAGAAAAATCTACTTTTATTTTTTAAATGCATAATAAACATTGTCATTATTCACAATACAAGGAATAGCTTATACCCCTATCTCACAGTGAGATGCGGTGTTAGGCGCCGTGAGCCGCTCTGCGATTGCCCACCGACGTTCGGCGGAGTTCTGCAAGGTCCGCAAGCTTCCGCGAGGACGGCAAAAAAAATTAAACATGTTAAATTCTTTTTTTTTTTTATGCGCGGAAAGATGGAAACGTAATCGCAGCGCCAAAACTCGCGGTGAATCATGATGGACCGTACTTCAGGTCACCGCGCGGAACCGCGTAGGTGAAATAGGGGTATTAAAGTTGACTGAGATGAATTAAGTGCATTACAGTGCCGTACATTCTTATTTTAAAGCCTTTTCTCAGATGCAAAAACAAAAAAAAAGGTGTTTCAAATGACTTTAAGTATCAAAAAAAAAAAAACTAAGGCACACATTGAAATAAATAATTATACAAAAACACTAAGGTTGCAACTAAACTTTCAGAACTAAAAGTTTCAAGACAGCTCAGACATAACATACAGTATAAGCCTTTACTGCCTTTACTTGCTGGTTTCTTCATCTCTTGGCTCGCTGATAATTTCATCGCTCCCTTCCATTTTGTAGCCCGCAACAGAACGCTCCCTCAAATTAATACACAGCTAACTGTTTGCGTCTCCTTCCGCTTTTTGGGTGACGTAAGCGCTCCTTCTTCGTTGGTGTTTACTGATGGCTTGCTTCCGGAAACACGCTGTGTCAAAAGCGCGCTGTCAACAAATAATTGCGCAAAAACATAATGCAAGCTTTTAAAATAAATTAAATGAAGCTTCGAGGCAAAAGATTTTGCCTCAATCATTTTTTGTAATTGAATTACTCGAGTTATTCGAAGAATCGTTTCAGCCCTACTCAACAGTGAACCCATCCTTATTTAGGTGATAACAGGAGCAAGGATTGATCTGCAGTCATTCTGTGTGTTAGGAACCTGAAAGTTCAGTATAACAGGAGAGGTGTTTCAGTTAATATGGAGTTTTGTTATTGGAGGCCCAGGTACAGAACTGTCTGTGGGAATTTCTGTCCCGAACTATTGAGTGACTGCAGTCACAAGCCATTAGAGTATAGCTGTCTGCATCATCTGAGTCCAAGACCATCTTCATCGTAATGTGAAACCATCCCCAGACACCACACACATCCCAGGAGACCACATGGGGCCTCAATGCAACAAGATCTCCAACCAGAACTGTTCATGTCCGTGCTTCAAGTCTTTATATAGTTTGTTTTGTTTGTTTGACACATTGTGTACTTCCATCCTTTTCACCATATCCTGACAGAAAGCAAGACCTCCTATGGTTGCATTAGATTGGTGTCTTCTTATTCGGATCCAGAACAAGCAGATCCAGGAGTACCTCAGGCAAGTTAATCAGCACCAGGACCAATCTATCCTTAGACTCCTTCAAAGATACCATTTTTGGTGGGTATTAGGGTGGTTGGTGGGACTGTCACTGTTGTTTGTTAGCAGGTCCCATGCAGCCGAACAACAAGAGCAGTACCACAGCGTGCCAGCAGGCCAACAGAGCGTTCTTCAAACTACAGTAACATGTTCACTGCATTCGTACTAAAAACACACATCTTGTGAATTTATTATTTAATAAGCTGGTCCTAAATATATATATATATGTATATAATTATTCTAGCTTAGTATTTTCCCTTTTGTTGAAATTTAATTATAAGAGAAAGACAAAAAAAAAATCCTTTTCATCATCAAAACCAGCCAATTTGATGAAAACATAATGCCTAAGTGTTATTTTAATTGAGTCCTACACACACAATCACACATACAGCTTATTAATGCTCTTCTGTAATCATGCAGTAGTGGCTTCGCTGAGATGGATGTGATGGCATTCTGGAAAGCAAGCAAAACATGCAAAAACAAAAAGTGAGTCATTTTAGAAGGAGGCCAGGAGCTACGTGGAACTTTATTAAGTCTGAACGCAGAAACCAGCAACTCGACACAAAGCTTGACTACAAAAGCAGACTGACTGAAAGTCACACAAGAAAAAAAGCAAGAAGAGTGAGAGAGACAGAAAAGAGGAAGAAATAGAGTCAGGAGTTAGACAGTGATAGAGAGAGGCAGGCAATGTATGATGTATTTCAAATAAATGTAAGTCTTTTCCCTCCATTTCCCCAACATCCCTCTCTATCCCACACTCCTTTTCCACCTTCTTGCGTCTGGCTGTCTCTTGTGAATTAAACAAGAGTGCAAAACCCTGCTGAATCTGATTACCAGCTTTTTGAAACCTGACCCGCTCGCTCCATAAACGCTGAGCGCTTCATAAAAACATAACATACGAGAACAAGAAATGTGTTCACGATGCCAGCTGGAGACCAGCACAGCAACTGAGACGGAGAAAGAAAGACAGAGGCAAAGTAAGACAGACGGATGCTAGTGCTAGTTAGCACAAGGTTAAACATACACACAAGTGTACTGACGAGTGTGCAAAATTAGTTTGCTTCCTGTTGATCTTTTAATAATGTATAGATTATAAGTGAATGCTAGCACATCATTTATATACTGTATGTTCTAAAGAATCTGCAATTTGGAAATTCCTCGATGTTGTGACTTGTGCCGGAAACCTTATTGCATATTACTGACACTGGACCCGTTCCATAAATATCTATAAGTTACTTCCTGTTATTGAACAAAATATATTATTAAATAAAATTATTGTTAGTATTATTATTATTATTATTATTATTATTATTATGATTTTATTAAATATTTCAATGTGTGCCTTTAGGCTTAGGATATCAATCAATTTACAACAAACTAAAAAAATTAGCTGCATTTTAGAGAAAAAAAATTGGCAGATACAAGAACCTAAATATTAAACTTCTCCATTCTTACAGCCAGAGACGCTCCTAAAAATAATGTGACATTTTTGCTGTGGGTACTCCGTGATCCACTTTTTTACACTGTTTTATCCAGTCTTCTGGATAAGGAGGATGGAAAAATTCTAGTCAGCTGTTTTTTCTCAGTAGCGTGAAACAACCTGATGTCATGCAAAGCTGAAAACCATGCGTAGGAAGGAAGGAAGGAGCTAAAATTAGACCAGGGTAAGAAAATAATGGTGCAGCTACTAGTTCCATTGAGTCAATAAGCAATACATCATGCATCATTAGCTATAAATGATCTGCATGATAACAGTAAAACCTGATTTTTTAAGTACTGGATTAACGTATAATGAAATAGAAGATGCCAGTTTAAGGGGGCCTTTTTTAGACATTCAGATGGGTCTCTAGTATGTATATACAAACAAAAAACGCTTCCTTTTTTTTCATTTTGGCTTAAACAATGCACTTAGATTTCCCCCCTAATGTGATTTCATTTACCAGAGATACGCTCTGCCCAGCTCTGCTGGTAGGGTGGGGCTAAGCAGGAGATCATTTACATAGACACTGAAACAGTGCATTTGGAGGAGAAGTGAAACAGAAGTTTGAGATGATTTGCCTTTTTATTAGAAGAGCCCCTCCTCTGGCCTGTTGCTGACTGGAGGGGCGTGGCTAAGCAGTAGCTAATTTACTTCCTGAAACAGGAAGGGATGTGAAACAGTGGGTTTGTGGTGAAACACATTGGGCTAGCTCTGAGACTTGTAGTAAAGTATAGTAAGTAGTAAAATAAGGTTTAAAGATAATGGAGTGATTTTTGCCACGAATAAAGACCTTTAGGGTAATGAGTCCGAATTTCAGACTTTCATTGTTTTCTTGGCCAGGTGGAGCAAAAGGTCATGTTATTATGGGTCCTGGATGGTTAATAAACTGTAAATAGCTCACTTTAGGTTCTGTAACTAGCTGAGTTGTTGTTGTTGTTGTTTGTTTGTTTGTTTGTTTGTTTGTTTGTTTGTTTAAGGAAACTGGAAGAGCAAATGATAAGTTTGCATCCTATTTAAACCAAGGTTCACTTGGATGAAGACCCCTGATTTTTGGTGGACTACCTCAAGTCTGGGTGGAGACTTTATATGTGGAAGAACTGCCCAACTAAAGAAAAAGTTGATTGGACCATACTTGTGCATGCTCGTGGGGCCATTCTTCACGGTTCCTCAATCTTTCCAGTTCCTTTGTAAAATAGGAATTGGTTGTCAATACATATTGATTAGTTTGTGCTTTTTTACTTTCCAGGTTTGGCCATTTGAACCAAACTGAGTGCTTAAGTTCTGCCTTGGGTCACTGATTGTTATAATACAACAAATATCCCATAAATACTGACTAATTAGCTACCCATAATGTTGTATTATTCTAACCCTAGATGTATATAAACGTTTTCGCTGGCCAGACTAAAATTACAGATTCCCCTCAGATTTTAAAACGTAAAATTTCTTTACATGAATATGATGATAAATGACAATCACTTATAATTTAGCTGTGACTAAATGGTGAAATAGCGCTGTCTGTATCTTCCAGTTACTTTACATCAGCTGTTACATTATAAAAAGGTACAGAAATTACTTTTCTGCTTATAAAGTGGTAAAACTTTGTTTTTATCAGCCTTTTTTTCTTTGTTTTCTGTCAAGAAATTTATGTATGTAAAAAGTATCACAGAAAAAAGTATTTTTGTGCAATTGAAACAAATCCAAGATTTAAGAATAAATTTGTTTGTATTCAGATTGATAAATTATACTCGTTATTTTTAATTCTAATAATTTTTGTTTTGTGTTATTTTTGCTAACATTCATCACTCATCTGCTCTAGAAAAATATAAATCGTGAGCGTAATATATCATCTCTGTCAGATGACTATGTTCTGAAAACTGCGGTGGGTAGAGAGAAGAATTTTTTTTTTAAGCTCAGATTATCCTGTGCCAGTGACAGTAATGAGGTTAATATCAGAGATTTTATTATTCCTACCCCTCCTATGTATGATCTAATCTACTGGCAATGTTAGCCTTAGCAACTAGATCAGGTTCCTTAGCAGAGTAAAGCACTCGTCTTACTCTAAGTACACCCCATGATACACACACAAGTATTTTTGCCTGTCCATTCCCAAGAAAAACAAAGCAATGAGGTCAGCACTAGTGAGGATCATATCATATGCTAAGTTTTCATGAAGCAAAGTTCTATCAGTCTTAGCCTTAGTGAATTCTCTTTTATCAGTGAGCAAAGCGCTAGGCCGCTAGCTGGCGAAGCACACAAAGAGCTTTGAAAAGAAGTGTGACTGGCTTCTGCCCAAATCTTAAAGCCTATAAAATACGGAGCAAGCACGCTAACACTATAGCGTTGCCATAACAATTGGAAAGGCTGTTGGTACAAAACCAAGCAAAACAAACACTGAGATTATTTTTGGCTGATGAATCAAATTCACATCAGGACACTCGTCTCAGGTGAACTCTTTTCCACACAGTCATCAGTCATTGTTTCAGCTACA
>JAQMYG010000008.1:21020310-21033930 GCA_030014215.1 Clariallabes teugelsi | reverse complement strand
CACATATATATATATATATATATATACAGAAGTTTTAGACTTATATACAGACTTTTGCATAGTACTATATATACAGACTTTTGCATAGTACTTCATAAGTCTAATAGAAAAAAAGGCTCAAAAATATGAGTTTTCTGAAATGAATACAGGGTCAAACTTATACACTTATACACATAAGTTAAAAAATATTCAAATCCCCAACTTGGACAATTAATTCAGTGTGGCAGAAAGTTCTGAACAGTCTTTTAATTTCCCTAGCCCAAGACCTCTCAACTTCCTGTTAGTGATGATGATGATTGATCACAGCTGGTACATTCTCTGGATGGTCAGGGATCACAAAGGCACACGCCTGCCATGAACTGGAAGCTGCTGTAACACTAGTGTCACTGTCTACAGTAAAGAGAGTTTTACATCACCATGGACTAAAAGGCTGCTGTCCAAGAACAAACACCCTGCTCCAAAATCCACAATTTTAAGCTTGACTAAAGTTTGCCGCTGAGCACATTGACAAAGGAAAAAAGGTTTTCTGGAGCAAAGTTTTGACCAGAGGTATGTTTCTAGGAATAAAGGAGAGACATTCAACTACAAAAACACTGTTCACTACTACCAACTGTTAAGCACAGTGGATGGTTTTGATGGGGATGTTTTGCTGCCAGTGGAACTGCATTACACAAAGTGGATGGAATAATGAATAAGGTGGACTATTGATTCTTCAACATGACCTCAAGTCATCAGTCCAATTTTATCTGTAAGCTTGGATAAGATTGGAAACGCAGTGTGCCAATAGGCCACAAAGACACATAAAAGCTGGTATGTGCCAGGAAGCCAATACATTTGACTAGACTCTACCAATTCTTCAAAGAATTTTGGTCAAACTCGCAAGATAATTTCATAATTAAATTTATTTTTTTTATTATTAAGATTGTAATGTCGTAGGGTCATTCTGTGCCAGTAAAAAGACCAGTTAAAAACAATTTAATGCAAGCCCAATATTGCCATGGCATTCAAGTTCTTGATGAGTATACTTAACACCACTTCCCTATACTGTATTAAGCATTGCCAATAAAAAGGGTAAAATACATAAATAAACAATTCAGTGGTAATTGAATGTTGTCATTATGAAAGATGTTGTCCTTGGTAAGCAATAGCAATCATGGTCAAGGTAAAAGAGCGCCATAAAGTTCTCAGGAACAGTGTTATTAAACAATACTTACAAGGAATTAAGCTCTAGAGCCACAGCAAAAACTTGGCACTACAGTTGGTTTTGTAGGATCATGAGACCTTGATTAATCATTACCAGACAGGATCACCATGCAAGATTATTCCACACTCATAATTTTGGATGAATTGAAGATGATTTGCCAAGAGGAATGGTCCACAATCCTGCAAAAAGCTAATTAGTTCTTTGCAGTGAGCTGGATTAAAAATGGCAGTTAAAGAGATTAAGGCAAATAAAATGATCAAAATAGTAAAGTAATAGTAGGTGCATGTGAGCATTATAGTGTATGACTTTAATATTATAGTTGATTGTATGTTGGCACTCAAGGCTCAGCCTTATTCAGAGACTGATCTGGCTTATATAAAACGTCTAATGTACAACCGTGCTCTACTTATGTCCATATGTTGCAAGTGGTTTATTATGCAAACACATACACTCACCCCGCTACTGTACAGTACTCACTGTATTGGCTTTGATAGGTGAATTAGCGCAAGAGATTTATGAGTGTTTGTTTTGGCTTTGGAGTTTCTGCCAGTTGCGCAACTAAGAAGAAAGCTCCAGATGAAAGGTTTTGGACATGAAAAAGGTGATCTGTATGAAATGCGATCAGTTCCAGTCAGGTGAAATTAGTCCCTTTTTAACTTTAAATGGTGCTTTGCAGGAGTGCTGATTGCTAGCAGTTTTGTTGCTGAGGATTCAGAGTGGCACTGTCTGGCTTTTATCCTGAATAATGAGTTGAGTCGGATTTGTGTGTGTGTGTGTGTGTGTGTGTGTGTGTGTGTGTGTGTGTGTGTGTGCGCGCACGCATGCTGTCACACCTCTGATCATCAGCCCATGCTAATCGTTAAGGGAAGAGTTTACATATAGAAAAAAAATATGGAGGAAAAAAGTAATCAATCATTAAAGACAAGTTTGGTGTCTAAAGATTTGCTTCCTTAAACCTTTTTTTTCATGCATAGTGCTCACTCATCACGTTAAATTTGTGTTTAGGAAAATGTAAGCTGTAAATCACTCTTAAATTACTTGTAATTTAACCATAGGCGAACTGTGCCATTCAAACTGGGCCCTTAGTGAGCTTGAAAACTGTGAGCTTCCTTGAAATAAACCAAAAACCATGCAACTAAACCACTACTTTATGCTGACTATAGAACATCTGGCTGTTATTAAAGGTTTTGCAATGTATACAGGCTCTGAAATATATACATTTTAATCAAGAATTATATTCGTACATTATAATCCAAAGAATATTGAAACGAAAAAGAAAAAACAACATATAGTTGGATGACACCCAAAACATGATCTACAGTCCCAAACCACCAAATAATTCAAAATCCATTTTACAGATCCAAGGACATTAATCATTAAATATTATAAATCTAAATATGAATGGCTTTTGTTTACAAACACATTAGAAGTTTTTTTTTCTTTGTTTGTCATTATCATTTTTTATTCATAGGTTTTCAATCCATAGAAGTTAAAACGCATATGATGTGCAATAATAAGCAGTGTTTAGTTTAGTGTAGCTCACAAGTAAGGCAAGTTTAACATTATGAAAAAAATCAAACTGTCTCAGTGATGAGCATGTGCACAGAAAGATGATGCCATTTCCTATAACCTGCAAAATCCCCCATAATTGTAATTTATACATATTACTGAATATTATAAAATGTAAAACGAATGAGTTCATGATTGTTCATGCATTTTGATCCCTGATGAACCTAATATGAAGTTAAATACTGGATCATGATAATATTTTCCGGATGTTGGACATGAGTGTCGACATTTTGTTATGCCCAGTGGTGGACTGCCGCATGAATGAAAAAATCGAGATGAGTACTCTGCGTGCGGTTAGTTATCCTGGCTTTATTTCTGACTTCATTCATAAGAAATCCAACGTAATCACCCTCAATCATAACAATAACTCGGAAATTATTCCTACGTTCATGGTGTTTAGTCTGCAGATGGTGCATTGTGGGATTTCACAGGCACACTGGATATTCTCCACCATGATGACATGATTACAAAATGGCAGGCTGCCATGATCTAGTCCACTAGGTAGGTAGGGAGTATCCTCATCATGATTGATTTTTCTTCTGTGTACTTCAGTACAATGAATTATATTTATCCTAAACAGGATGCAACTACACCAGTCTCCCACAAAACGTTGCTATGACTAGGTTCTTGCGTTCTTTTATTATGTTTTATATAAGAAAGAAAAACATTAGTTTGTAACTATGGTAATATTACTATCAAAAAAATCACCTGGATACCTTCCTGTGCAGTCATTGCAACAAACACCATACTTTCATTCACGTGATCACTTGCCCGGTTCTTTTCCTAATGTACATGATAAGGAACCTTGGAGGTAATCCAGGGATCATGGGACCACTGTTAAATATAGCATTAGCATTTTATTTTACTCAACTGCTCGGGGAGAATCACCTGGAAAAATACCATATGCTGCCATATCATGAGGAATTGAAACACTGATAAAGCACTGAACATAATGTACATATTTAGTAGTGGTGTAACCTAATGCGTCTATCTGATAATGTGAACTCTACGACTATGGACTGTTGGGAAAACCTGTGGAAAAAAAACAGGGCTGGTGGAAAACGAGTCATTTTTTTATTCACACTCATCAAAATATGGTTCCAGAAAAGATGGAGGATGATGGGAAAGGAGGATTACAGTGGCGGGAGAGTGAGGTTTTGGTGTAATGCTGGCGCAGAACACCAGAGCAATGCTTCTTCTTTGTTTATTTGCTTTTTTGTCCAAGTAAGGAGAATTAATATTTACAAACTCCAGTTGAAATTTATATACAGTACCAGTCAAACATTTGGACATAATTTTGTATTTATTCTACATTCTAGAACAATACTGAATTTTTTTTTTTTTCACAACTATGAAATAACACATATGGCATTAGATACATATGGCATTAGATAATTAAGTAACAGCAACAACAACAGCAATATTTTTTTTTATTTAAGACACAAATGTCAGCTGCTCTTGCAAGAACAAATGCAAAATTCAACAAATTGTCAAATGCATTCGCAAAACCCATCAAGCACCATGATGAAACTGCCTTTCATGAAGACCATCCCAGAGGAAAAGTTTATTTAAAGTCACCAGCCTCAGAAATCACCAATTAACAAACAGCACCTCAGATTAGAGCCGTTATGAAGGCTTTACAGAGCAAAAGTAGCAGACACACCTAAAACAACTGTTCAAAGAGATTGAACAGTTGTTTGAGGAGACTATTTGCATAATTTGGATGGCTCCAGTATTATTTTACAATGTAGAAAGAAATTAAAATCAAGAAAGACAATTGATTTAGGAGATTTGTCCAAACTTTTGACTAATAAAGTACATTCATGTAATTACCTGAAGATCCAATCCTTAGCCAAATAAAGCTCATGTCATGCAAGAGAACCAATGAAAAAACTAATAAAATAGTTGATTATACTTGATGAATTCAACATTACACTATACCTTCAAAGTTGCCAGTAGGATTTCACACATCACAACACACCTGTAGCCAATCCTGACTGTAGCGTCAAAGGAAAGCTAATATAATAATAATGATATTCATACAATTCCCCTTTGGGATTAATAGAGTACTCTAGCAGTCTATCTTTCTATCAATCTTTTAATCTATCTATCTACTGTATCTATCTATCTATCTATCTATCTATCTACAGTATCTATCTATCTATCTATCTATCTATCTATCTATCTATCTATCTATACCTTAAAAAGCAAGCCTGAGTCAAAGATGTTGCCAGATAACGTGCCTTTTTTTTTTTCTTTTTTCTTTTTTTTACAAAGAGCAATCACATTACAAAACACATTACATGACACATTGTTCCTGTGCAATACAGGTCAGATCTGTTCAACTTAAGAAGACATGACCATGCGTTCGCACATATTCATGGCATACATTGTCACGTGTGTGCAGTGTGCATAATCAGCAAGTGCAATACAAGTCCAGGATGTCCAAAAGCAAGTGTGAAAGCAATGATAATGAAGCTGGTACTGCTAAGAAGCTTCAAGCAATAAGAATGGAGACAAAAGAGAAAATAATTGAGAGAATGGAGCAAGGTGAAAAAAGATGGCATACATTTCTCCTTCGTTTAACATCAATCGTTTAACCTTCAGCACCATTCTAAAGAACACTATACTGTAATATATTGTGTATAGCCAATTGTTTTAGGTTCCTGGTACCTAGACAATGCTTGTTGGACAAATTGGAATTACGAACAAGCTCTCAGAAGAAAACTCTGTTGTATGTTGGGGGCTTCCTGTATTAATAATATTAATAATGTTTATACTATGTATAAAATAAGAACCAGAAAGTAGAGGTAAACATTTTTAAGTACTGTTAATAATACTAATAATAATACTATTACTAATAATAATAAAAAATAAGTTGTCTCTCTGCTGTCCATGCCTTTTTGTTCAATAGCAGCATCTTTTTGTCCTGCCTCTCTGTCATCTGCCTCCCTTTGTCTCTGGTCGTGTGGATGAGAGGAGAACATATGGTTGAAATTGGAGGCCTCTGCTCCTGCCAAAGCCACAATGCTGCGATGGAGAATTACAGCAGGAGAATAGGCCATTGTTCAAACCTTCTAGGAGAGAGAGGGAGAGAGAGAAAGACTACAAACATCTGCAAAGGCCTGAAAAAGCCCTGAAAGACACTTTTAAACCACAGTGTAAAGCATTAGACCATTTCCAGGAAGTAGTCATTGGGTAAACAGAACGTTTTGCCATCCCCAGGCATTAAATCAAAATGCAAGTTAAATCATAACAGACTTTTTCTTGATGACGCTTTGCCTTCATTAGTAGTGGTGCCCTGCAATTCAGTGCACTTTTTTAGTGCAAAACTTTTTTCCTGACTCAGAACTAGATGGCCATATCTCCTTAAATTTCTCACGTGCCCCTATGAAACTGTAACTGAAATGTTATGTTACAACATTCAGCACCTTGGCACAAAATGCACCATTCTTTTAAGTTATGAGAATTAGTTTGGGGAGTCCCAGTCCTTTGCTACTATGACTTCTGAAATCTGGAAAAAGTCATGTGGATCAAAAATAAATAACTCCTTCATTTATGATCCCTAACTTGCTCCAAATTCACTCCACAGATAATGAACTGCATTTTATGGCAGAGAGGCAGAGAATCAGCAAAAAAAAAAAAAAAAAACATTAATCTCTTTGTCTCCTCCACAAAGCTCAAATCAAACCGTAGAGACGGGTCTCCTGCCTGGCTCAACTTCTCAGGAATCATGTGGCCTACAAATGAGCCAGTTTCACCGTTTTCCCATGAAAGCACATGTATGCGTCCATGCTTCACAATCACTTTAGGAATTGTGTCTGATTAAGGTTTACTTTTTTATTGTTTCCTTAATTGCTGAAGTTAGCAAATGCATATACTGTACTGTTTATTGCTTTGTGAAACAATAAGGAACACAAAATCATAAAATACCAGACTACTGAAATATACTAAAACATAAAACCGGAAAGCAGCCAAAAGGGAAGAAAAAAAAACACTTAACTTTTGAGATCTGTTCTATGAAACCAGATGTGCTGCAGTTTGAACACTGTTAGAATACCATATTACAGTACTGTAATTTGGGAACTATGATGTGCTTCACTCTGTTATTTCCAAAAAAATTAAACAGAAAGGTAACATTACAACACTAAGACAAGCATGTCATGAGATACACACGCTGTGTGCGGTAAGCTGTTGTGCTTGTCCCAGTCTCCAATTAGAATTCTAAACCCTGTTAAAACCTTAAGGGACTATGGATGTGGTCAGACTTAATGAGAATGGATGTAAATCATCATAAATGCTACAAACAAATGTTGAAATTCCACTTTTTTGAGGTTTTATTTGCAACATTGTGTTTTGGTCATACAGTACTTTCATTCAACGCCATTCTAACTTTTAAACGCAACCTTGTCCCAGTGGTTATTGTCATTACAACTATACCACTTTGGTCATCTAACAATGGGGTTCCTGCTGCGTTGGAGATTAGCTCTGATAGATTTGTTTTTACTACATATTGGACAATAATCAAATGCAGCAAAATAATTCAATATTTTTTTTAAATCACATGGTTTACAAGACAAAGTGTTGATTAAGATGACATAGGGTTGTCAGGTGTTGGTTCCGTGACTGGTTTTGAATATGGGCTTTGGCAGGCAGCTGCTCTCCCCACTTTCCAGTACTGTAGACTGTACCAATGTATTTTTACCCTTGATGGCAACCAGCAATTAGTGCAATACCAATGGTTAGATCACCTGTGATGCAGAGTGATACATATGGTTAAATGTCATACAGTACATATGGTTAAATGTCCCATAAATGTCTCCATATTCCCACTCATGGAATGCCTCTCTCCCAATCAGACTTCTCAGTCGGAACTAACTCTTGTATAATATATTAATCTTGTGTTACCGAAGACAAAAATTTACGCAGCTAAAGTAGCGAGTGTGCTGAGTGTTTAATGTGTCTTATGTGGGTTTTTGTGTGTGGTTTTGTTCTGACGAGCAGTTACTCTGTCAGATTCCAACCTTATAATAGCAGGAAGCACTGAAACAAAATATTGGTTTTAGAGTAAACGTTATTTTTTCGCCTCTTGAAACCATTACCACAAATATCTACCTCAGCTGAAGAAAAGATTCTCCTTGTCCACGCTTGTCTTCCAGCTATGGTGCTTAAACGACACACACGCAAAAAAAAAAATGCAGATCAATAAACGTTTGGCCTCAGAAAACCTTCCTTGTGTTTTTCTACAGATTTTCAGCTCACCGTTGAAATGAGAAACGTCAGAACCCTGTTTTCGTGGACGCAACAACATTTTATCCAGGCAGCTGGATACAATTATCTCGTTAAGTTTGTGTTCAGTGCCTTGTGCAGAGGATGGAGCTCTCCCACACTGTAATTGATGCCAGCTAGCAATGAATTAGCAATTATGCTAGTGAGGAGTTTTATTTGACTTAAGGCTGTAATTTCTGAATTTAGCTTCAACTACAGTGGGTTAGCTGCTGACATAGCTAAGAGCTAACACTGTCCCTGAGTCTTTGGGTTAATAGCAGTAGCCAGATATGTCTAAGGTTTATTTCAATCAGGTAAATGGTTAGCTCCGAATATCACTACTAACACTATATAGTACTAACACAATGCTAGGCTAGGGTTTAATTTCACACATGTCTAGCATTAGGTTGCAGGTTAGCATAACTTTCATTTTTACTAATTGATTTATCACCAAGTCTATAGCATTGCATAACCTAATTCTAATAAGGTTTGTTGTTGACTTAGCATTAGAACTTTGCTAGCATGGATGTTTAATTAACTCTTCCTTAAATACTGTAGCATTTGTTAGGGTTAGAATTCCGAAACAACATTTAAATTTACTTGAATCTTGGTATTTAGATCCATATTATGTTTGTAAAAGACTCTATTCTACTTACATTTAACACTCAAAGTTTAATTCTTCATCAATTAACATTGACCATTACTGTTTAACCAGCGGTATGAACTATTGCCCTGTGGCTAGAGTTACAGAAATAAAATTTTCCTGTTATGCCTATTTTATTCTCTTTCAAGTTCCTACATATTGTAAAGCACTGAGTTGCACTGTAAATGTATCAAAAGCATATTGTTTTTCTTCTTATGTCAATTCAGTGACAATTATGGTAGTTTACTTTCTAAGATAATGATCGACTTAATATAAGGCTCAGTATAAGAGTGTAAAAACATTTCAAGCAACAGTGCAAATGTGAATTTGTGTTCTTTTTTAACTTAACAAGAGGTGATTGCTGCATTTTGGCCAGCTGCAGTAATAATCTGTTCAGCCTGAGTTACCTTCATCTTGGTGGTCCTTCATGAATTTCCACAAATAAAGTCTCAGCATGTAGAAATGTGTTCATCATGGCAAAGTTGGAGGAAAAATATATCAGAAACTGTAGATTCAGTAGGTGTAATATATTTGTTTTATTTTAAGTTAAAGGTTCTTATGAGCTTTTAAATGAGTGCAGCCTTTGCACCAGCTGGATCACTTTTGCATTTTCTTTAGCCTTAGCTTGTCTGTCATAGGCTAACAAGTACGTAATTAACATTTATTGCATTTGGAAAGCAACAGAATTTATTCTCTTTTATTATCAGCAACTGTTTTATCCAGATCAACTGCAGAGCCAGGGTTCCCTGTATTCTGTCGCCACAGGATATGTCCTCAAAGTACAGCATATATTCACTTTAGATAATGATCAAATCAGTCATAAATAATTCATGGCTGCGTTGTTAACAATAGCTTTGGTTTCAGCTGTATTTTATACCTTAAAAGTTTCAACTCATAAAAAAAGAAGTTTCCTGAATGTTTTTTTTACGATCTCATATATTAATTGTCTGGACGGTGTGGTGGAATAATTTAGCTCTCAGCCACACACATAGCAAAAAGAGGCGATAAACACAACAGGTGTCCTGCAAGTTCCTGTCCTCTATGTACATTACGTAGTTATGGACCATTTATTACATTTGGCATGTCACAAAAGTAATGAAAAAAAGGTGATAGGATAGCATTTCATATATAATTAAATTGTAAATTGTTAAAAACAACTGAGAGTGGTTTTGAGAGTGATTCGAATTATATTTAGATTATTCTAATGCTTATCTCTTTATATCAAAAGAATATATAATCAGGTAGTATCAGAAATTTATCACATGTCACATGAAATCAGGTATTAACTAGCATTTTGAATGATTCATGTATATTTTCAGATTCCTGGTTTAATAAGACCCATTTTGATACCAAGTTTTATTACTCTGTCAAGTCCGGTTGCTGAGATATGGCCAGTGAATGTTTGTTGACCTCAGAAAACTCAGTCAAATCATATTTTTAGAATATTTAAATTAGGATTCTATGATTATAGTAAAAAACTTTTGACACCAGGATTTCCCTGCTAGCCCACTTTGCCAGTAGTGCAGTTTTTTAGGAACAAAATGCATGTATTTCTATGACAACTGAAGGAACCAGCCTGGATAGTGTTCATTAAAGTGCTTTCAGTACATAAAACTTTACCAATTATGTTGAGGAATCTGGAAGATAATGTGCTTATCAACATTTTTTGTCAAAATTGAAGATTTGATACATTTCACCTACAGCAAATTATTGCCCACAGCGCAGAACTAACCTGCGTGACTTGACTTGATATGATGGGTCACTTTTTTTTTTCTTTTCACACATTTAGTAACTTGGTCATCCTTACCAGAGTCATAGTGGAGCATGGGAATATATGACCACAAGCAAGAATAATTCATGGAGAAGATCCAGTCCATAACAGGGTGCAAAGCAAACATTTTAATAATATTTCAATTAGGTAGGTATAAATCAGATCTAGAGGAAACCTGGGCTCTAAATAACATTTTTCATCTAAAACAACTGGTTATTTAAATCATTATAAAAGCAGAAGAAACAAACATTTACAGACTTGAGACTTCTGGTGGCAGAATTAATATTAGTAAAAGATTTTGTTGTCTTTTGTTGTTTTGTTTTGTGTGTTTGTGTGTTTGTACTCAAGCCTTCAAAGAAAAGGTCAAGTGGATGTTGGCCACTGGCTTGTTTGACTGAAGCCAGCAGCTTGCTATTTTTTTTTCTTTTACATGTTGGCCTAAGTCTCTACACCCTTTCCACACATCATATTTCTAAAATGTAGTTATAAATCAGGATTAAATCAGGAACATAAGTATTGAGTAGTTTCATATGTAGAAATACACTGCAAAGCAAGTTCACAGAACTTACACAACACCAAATCAGACCTTATAGCTTTGCTTGTTTGACTGCTTTTAACTCTCATGAATGTTCACTCACTCACTCATCATCTATACCGCTTTGTCCTGTATTCAGGGTCTGCAGGGGGGCCTGCAGCCTATCCCAGGAGACATAGGGCAATCCATCGCAGGGCCACACATACACACACTAACACACTCATTCACACACTATGGGCAATTTGGGAACAGCAATTAGCCTAATCTGAATGTCTTTGGTCTGTGGAAGGAAACCGGAGAACGAATCAAGCTTGGCTGGAAATCGAACCCGGACCCTGGAGATGCAATGCGACAGTGAATTAAAAAATAATAATAATAATAAAATGAGAGGTAAAATAAATTCGAGACTACATGGAATTAAGAAAATTATTTAATGTGGTGTATAAATCCAAAGTCCTGAACTATCAAAAGGAATATCAAAAAATGTGTGCATTTTAAGGTTAATAAAGCAACTAAATTTTTGTGTTTTTGGAAATTCAGTAGCTTTCAATAATGTTATGAACCTATTAAAACTTAAAGGAAAAATAAGGAACTTATGTTTTAAAAAAAAATGGTATGATTAACATTTTTCTTTTTATTCTTCTCATTTCATTTGAATTTTTCCCCATTATTTCAGCCTGTTGTGAAGGAACATTGAAAGGATGAAAAATTATGAAAAAGACAGACATAATTAAAAGGCCAGAAGAACCAGTTTCTTCCAATTTTTGTGATTATTTGTTTTACTTTCTTGGGTTACTTGGGTTTTATTCTCTTCTAAGTGTCTCATTCAACAACGAGGCCTTCTCAGTACACAGTATTCTGGCTTGGATAAGATTGACACAGAAAACCTTGGACAAGCAGAAGCAGCTTGCTTCCCATAACTTAGTTGCCACATTACCTCAATCTTCCTCAACATGAAAAATCTTCACAGCATTCAATAAGGCATGAAACAAATTCACGCATTAGCCATATCCTTCACCAGTATTTTTCAGCATGCCGTTCATCCTTCATCAGGTTTTCAACAGATAACTGGCTTAAACAATTCATATTGCAGTTGAGTGATGCCATTGTGATGTAGTTTGGTGTGATGTAGTTTAGTACTGAATAAGGAACAAAATCCCCATTGTTGATATTAAGGCCATCCATCCATCCATCATATACCACTTATCCTGTTGGATGTTTATGCGGGGGGCTCTAAGCCAGTGAAATTAGGGAACAAGCCATGAGACACCTTGGATGCCCTTGCAGATCACAAGCACATACACACTCACACAACCAATCATACTGTACACTACAAGCAATTTGGAAATGCAAATCAACCTACACAGCAAACCTAGGTAATATTGCTAGCGTGCCACTTGTTGATAATAAGTATGATTGCAAAAGTGGATGACTGTAACTATTGGATGGTTTGCCTTCACATGATCAGGTCTGTTTCTGGTCTGCCTTCACCTGTTTGGTCCCCTGAAAGCAGCCCTATGAGGATGAAAATTCAGTTCTGATGAAGACTTGAAGACAGCAGTACATTCATTGCTCGCACCTCAACCTGGTTTATTTATATTTTATTTTTTAATGAGAGAATATGTAAGCTTGTTGACAAAGTGTATTGAAAAGCAAGGAGATTATGTCGGAATGAGATGTGTTTGTCTTTTTTAAAAGTTCATTAAAATAAGTTCTACAGCCAGAGTGCAGATAACTTTTGACTCACCCTCACAAGTGCAGGTCTTTTAGGAAACATTAAAAATTTGTTTGTACTGTGAACTTTTTTATGTCTGTTTTGTTTTTTGCCTCATTTCATCCAGTGTCCTTGCCTACCTACGGGGTGATGACAGTAACAGTGATTTTTATCAGGCTGCATCATACCACTCTGTTGTTGATTATTATCCTACAAAAGCATGCCTCCATGTGTTGCTTCTGTAGATAATAAAGACATACTGTAGGAGCACATTTACCAAGTTGTGCGGACCAAACAAATTGTAATTACTTAGATAGTTGTGATAACAAGTGCTACTTACATGCATAGTTGTTTGTGTGTATGTGTGTGTGAGCGGAGAGTGCGAGAAAGACACTCTCTTTTTCACAGAAAGCGAGAGAGAGGTGCAAGCCACCCACAGAGCTTACCTCTGCGAGAATGTTTAATAAATTTGCAGTGTGCAGTAAAATCCCTCCTGAAAGCCTTTATTACACAAAAAAATGGTAGCTCACTATGTGTGTGTGTGTGTGTGTGTGTGTGTGTGTGTGTGCGTGTGTGCCAACTGCTTTGGAAGTATTTTAAAAAGGCTTTGGAGGTAGAGACAAAAAGAAACAGATAAATTGAAATAGGAATGAGAGAGAAACAGTCAGGTGATGACCTCCCGCTTTTAGAAGACCACACATAGCTCATATGTAATAACCTCTAGTTCACTCACACAAAAACACACACACACCCCACACAGAGCGAAGTCCTTTCTTGTTTTGCTTCAATAAGGTGTAATCTGTGTACTCAGATTCAAGGGATTCGTATATGCATGCTGTGTGTGTGTGTGTGTGTGTGTGTGTGTGTGTGTGTGTGTATGTGTGTGTGATAGGACTTTACTTATATATATTTCTGA
>JAQMYG010000008.1:21004445-21017746 GCA_030014215.1 Clariallabes teugelsi | reverse complement strand
TGCTGGTGGAGGTTCTGGTGTTGAGTGTGTATATGCTGGTGGAGGTTCTGGTGTTGAGTGTGTATATGCTGGTGGAGGTTCTGGTGTTGAGTGTGTATATGCTGGTGGAGGTTCTGGTGTTGAGTGTGTATATGCTGGTGGAGAATCTGGTGGTGGTGGTTGCGTATATGCTGGTAGAGGTTTTGGTGTTGGGTGTGTATCTGCTGGTGGAGGGTCTAGTTTTGGGTGTGTATATGCAGGTGAAGTGTTTGGTTTTGGGTGTGTATATGCTGGTGGAAATACTAGGTTTGAAAGTGTGTTTGGTAATAGAGGTTCTGCTGTTGGATGTGTGTATGCTGGTGATAGCTGGTGGAGGTTCTGGTGTTGAAGGCCATGTATCTGCTAGTGGATGGTCTGGTGTTGGGTGAGTATCTGCTGGAGGAGGGTCTGGTGTTGGGTTCTTGTAGTAGATGTGTTTATTCTATGGGAGGTTCTGGTGCTTATGCAAGTGTTGTCTTGTGGACAAAAGATAGTTGTCAGTTTATAATTACACAGTATTACCACTGTATTATTATTATTATTATTATGATTATAGCATGTGTATCATCAAAATCATAATACATCATAATCTTTCCTGAGATAAAGTATTACAGTCATTTACATTCATATCTCTACAAAATAATGAGATATCCTGGGACAAAGGGGGAAACCATGGGGGAAAAGTAAAGGAAGTTATTGATTGAGCAACATGATAATAATGAATTAAATCCAGCTAGAGTAGTGCTAGTACTAAGTCAACCTTGATCAGTATCAACCTAAAGTATCAAAGCCGCTAGCTAAATGAAGTCTGAGATTGGATTAAATATGTGATGAATACAAGTGCTAACAGAGTGATATGAGCGAATGGAAACCATTAGAGACACGAATTGGAAGCAGAATCACAATCTCACGTTCCTGTGATGTCATCGCACATGCACGAGCATTACACACTGCCTGGGTCAGACTCTCTCACTCACTCTCTCTTACTCATACACACAGTCATTCTGAGAAAGAGTGTAATGCCAACGCAGCTCTCCCTAGACGCCCCTTGTCTTGTTTGCTGTGTGTAGTTAATCATTACATTCCTGTCTTTGTCTCTCTGTGTATTTCTGTCTGTCTTCATCTGTACATAAGTGTCTCTCTTTAAATCAAGCTTTCCCAGAGTGCATTGCCCTATATAAACCTTAAGGTTTCTGTGCTCTATAGAGATTGAATAAAAAAGCAGATCGGAAGATGGGGTATTATTCATAATTATGATAATATTATATTAATAAATATAATAATGCAAGTAAAGAGCAATTTCATGACTGATTTATTTTAGAAATATTTCGATTTATGTGTTCCATTGTGTAGGTATGTGCACTTGTCACAGGTTTGTTCACTACTTCTAAAAACGAGGACACACACACACACACACACACACACAGAGTCATCCAGGGTTCAGATCATCACAGAAATGAAGAATAAAGTTACAGATGTGCATATGTAATCCAACAAAGGCCAGACGCTGTATGTGATACCTTGCTGTTTTGTGAGGAACTGATGATTCTGAGCGTTTTCAGATGCACCAATCAGGATAATTACAGTAATTATTTCATAACCTGTTTCCTGTCTGTGTTTACAGCCACTCAGAGCTGTCACAGGAGACAAACTCCAGCCTCAGTCAGAGAGTGAAGGCAATGCCGATCACGAACAGCAGAAACCAAACGATCATGTCAGCGAACTTCACGGTGATGCGTATATGGAAACAATGTTGGTTAGACCAGGTAGAAGTCAAATAAACATTGCTGTTTCACAAAGAGACTTTAAGGATCAGACTCTAAATGTTTGTAGCAGAAATATGCACAGTAATGGGCAAAATTCTTGAGGCTCCAAAGTGGTTTTTCTTTTTTTTCTCATTTTTTGGCAAGTTTTTGGCTTTCATTTTAGTCCAGTCCTTGTTCCTGACCAGTTTAAAAGTTTTTTTTTTGCTAAGCCACACAGTGAATTATGAATCATTCGAACATAAAAAGTTTCGAACAATACGGCATGATGGCCAGTGACAAACAGGTGCAGGTGATGACAAATAATCAGGCTGGTGATTAGTATACTGGAGATGCTAAATGCTGAGTGGTTGGAACAGACGAGAAGGGAAATGAGGTTGCTGCTGAGGTTGTAATATTCAATTCAAAGCAATTTAATTGTATTTGTATAGCGCGTTTAACAATGGTCATTATCGCAAAGCAGCTTTACAGAATCAAAAGAAAATTATGGAAATGTCTATGAAATGTAAGAGAATATGTGTGAATCAAAATGATTTCCTGATGAGCAAGCTGAGGGTGATGGTGGCAAAGAAAAAACTCCCTGAGATGGGAGCAAGAAAGCTTGAGAGGAACCAGAATCAACAAAAAAACATTCCTCATTTGGTTTATAATGGATGCACCTAGTTGAACATCCAAACAGTAAGGCTTTGCAATTATACAATCTATCCGAGAGGTGATAAAAGCATGAACAAATTTTCTGCATCATATACTGACAATATATTGGCAATATGTCTGGTAATATTATCTACAAAAGCTTCAAATGAAAGATTGAAATCTATAATAACACTAAGGTCTTTTACAGTACATGTTGAAACAGAAAAACCATCCAGATCAGTAAGCTTACTTCTAGTTGCACATGGTCCTAGTACCAATACTTCTATTTTCTATTTGTATTTATACTTATACTTATACAATTCTACTGGAAGTTAATTAGCATCCAGTCTCTTTGGTCCTTCACATATTGCTCATAATAGATTAAGCTGGTTTTTCTCATCTGGCTCAGCTGAGACATATACCTGTGTGTCATCAGCATAACAGTGAAAAATAATACCATGCATACGAAACATGTTGCCCAGATGTAGCATGTAAAGAGAAAAAAGCAGTGGGCCTAAAACCCAACCGTGTGGAACACCAAACTTCACTTGCAAACATGCGGAATAGTTACCATTTAAATCTACAAACTGATAACGATTAATCAAATAGGATCTTAGCCAGGCGTGGGACATTCCTCTAATATCTAGTACTTTTTCCAATTTATGAAGGAGAATACTATATACTATTTATACTATGATCAATGGTGTCAAAAGCTGCACTGAGGTTAAGTAACACAAGCAAAGAAACCGATCAGAGGCCAGTAGGAGGTCATTTACTACTTTAACAAGCACTGTGTCTGTGCTGTGATGAGGCCTAAATCCTGATTGATACATTTCATGCATGCTATTCCTACATAAATATAAACATAGTTGCTGCGCTACTACCTTTTCTTAGATCTTAGAGATAGGTATACAGTAAGTGAATAGAGATAAGAGAATGTTTGATATCAGCCTATAGTTAGACAGTTGACAGCGGTTAAGGTCAGGTTTCTTAATTAGTGGTTTAATAAGTCGGTTTAGAATCTAGTACACAAGTTGATGATTATAATCTGCATTAATGTTTGCATAGATGTTTATTTTCTGCATTAATGTTAGTAATTAATTTTTTTGCCCATTTTTTTCCATTTTGTTACTGGAAAAGTGTGGAGATTTCTGTAGGTGATTTTATTCCTGGCTATTTAATTTTATATTTAATATTAGTAAATACTAAATATTTAGTGTTTAATAAGAATCTAGGATTATTTTTGTTATTTTTTTATAACAGTTGAGATACGTTGATCTGAAATACTAAGAGCTTTTTTACATAATCAATTCATTGTTAAATTGTATCTTTAGGCACTTAAAACATTTGTTAGCACTTCTTTAATTTAATCTAGATAATTTTATTTAATTTAATAATAAGAAATGAGGGGCTGGATCAGGACTATTGTATAGTACTGTATATGTGTGTCATGAATGGAAAACCTGGGGTGAATGTTTGTGGAACTAATCACTTAAAGTGATATTAAACCATAAAATTATACATAATTAAGGGCATGGTGAATTTAAGTGATAGTTGCAAACTGCTAACTATCAGCCATGCATCACTTTAGCTGATAGCTAACTGGATTTATTTAAGTTTAACTCACCACCGGAAATCTAGGAGTTGACATGAGACAATGTGTAGGGTGTGGATTATGAAGTTCAATCAAATGTATAGCGTTAGCATATAAATTAACATTATCCACCTTAGAGCTTTAGGTAGGCTAAAGCTAAGCTAGCTAGCTTGGACCTAAAGAAAGTAGGCATGTTCCAACCAACAGCCAGGCGCCATTCATTCTGTCCATTTATGGATTAAACAGGGTTAAGGTGGAGTCAGTTCTTACCAAGATGGCGACAACCAGAGCTCCCACAGTTCCGCTCTTCAGGAAACTTATGGGTGACATCATGGAGGGTTTGTCCAGTTCCTTTACAGTCTATGGCTCTGATTCAAAAACTTTTTCCAGAGCTGTTTTTGTTTGCACATCCATGACATCTGGTTCTAAAATTTGTCTAGAATTTAATGAATTAAAGATTTTGAATTAATCACAAGAGTTAATATGTTTATGTTTACACCTGTAAACTGATGCATCTACCATTTTAAGAAAAAATCTCTTTGTCTCTGGTTTTCAGGGCAAGTTGTGCTCCTGAAGTCTACAGCTACAGTAGGTCAAGAATTCAACCAAGCAGAAGGAAAGAGGAGACCTGTATTAAATCAGCATATGAATGCAGCCAATATGCATAAAACTGTAAGGTCTGCTGTCTGTAATTGTGACGTTTCAATTAGCAGCTATAAATGAGCTCATGAAGAGCTGTAAGTATAGTAGTACGCTTGAAATTATTCAATGTTAAGTGCTCCTGGATCGCCTTGGTTGTGTTGATTCCTACAAAGGAAAACAAGGAGCAGCATATCAGCTCTGGAAACAGGATTCAGGAACATAAAAACCATCATCAACTCCACCCCTGGAGAGCAGCTCCTTTTGTTAGTCTTATTTTATGTTTCGCTGAGTTATCACCACACCAACAGCGGCTATCGCGCCTGGAAATTCCTTCTCTGGCTCCGTTTTTACAACCCCTAGCCGCCAGTGTTTTTAAAGAGGAGTGGTTAATCAAAGATGGGGTTCCTACCACCCAGAGAAAAAGAAAGAATCGCCTAACCATAAGGTGACATATGGAGGCGTCTTAGGCATGAGTCCATTTGTGTATTTTACTAAGAACTGTCAGTTTAACTTGATGCTAGATGAAAGGAGTTACTTCACACTGGACATAGAGAAAGAGTGAAATCTAACAAATTAAAAATGCCTGTAGCTTTCACAAAATATTACATTCAACCAGGTTTTATCAAAAAGTAGAATGGTCCATCTAAGTGCAGTTCCATGAATATTTATATTCTAACAATTAGACTGTTGGTACAGTCTGCAGATTTGTGCTGTGGCTTCTGGTCACCTTAATAACACCAAATTTTCTCTACCCTCTCATCTGCTCCTTCAATGATGTGGGGTGCTGATCATTTTGAATCCAGATTTTTGCAGAAAAACAACATTTACTACACTATTAAAATTATGTCTGAAAAGAAGTGTTGTGCATCTGGTTCGCTTCAGTTGATTTGTACATACGTAATGACCGTTACCGTGAGATCTGACATCTGTTTACTGTTTCAGCTCGAGCAGAGCTGTTAAAAGCCTTCACATGTCATTCTTGCATGAAATCATTTATGTGCTTAATTTTTCTTGGTAGATTCCAACACAGACATAGAGACTTTCGATTCAGATATCTAGTGTCGGTCCGGTGTTTCCAGCCTGGGGTCTGGTCTAGTCCCCTAATGAGGCATACA
This sequence comes from Clariallabes teugelsi, assembly GCA_030014215.1. Lineage (NCBI taxonomy): Eukaryota > Metazoa > Chordata > Actinopteri > Siluriformes > Clariidae > Clariallabes > Clariallabes teugelsi. Next base: position 21,011,981 of record JAQMYG010000008.1, on the reverse strand, counting down.
ATCTTAGAAAAAAGTTTTTAAGGAACCTTTTGCGCATATCTCTTGCCATCATCCTTAAAGGAAAACCCCACCCTTAAAAAAATAAACCAGAACTGTGCAAAAGGTCTAGGTACGTGCAAATAACTGTGTATTCAAAATAAAATATTTATACATTCAAATTACTATAATAAACAGTAAACCATAATTAATGGAAGTCAAGAATTAGCTGCTTAGTTTTACTGAACATCCTGCAGAACCAGTCACAGTCCTGAGGACATGCAAAACCCAAAAGCTTTTTTTCCGGAAAATATGCTGATTTCTTTTCTGGCCTATACATATTTTTCTGTAAAATTCATGCAATGTTTTTTGTTGTTGTTGTTGTTGTTTTCTAGAATACCAATGTGTGGAAATCAGATTTTTTTCTGTCCTGATTTAATAATGAAGTCATGAAAAAAAACAAAAAAAACATGTAAAACAAAATACAGAAAAAACAGGCCTAAGATAGTACTGTACTTGTGAGGTTCTAAATTCTCCTAGGCTAATTTGTTCCTTGGTTCTTTAGTTATTCATGTTTGCCTCACTGACATCACATGAGGACACTGGAACTCATTTATCATCGTTAATTAAAGTTGTATGAGCCAAATAAAAAATGTTTCATAAATGCTGATTTTCTTAATTTTTCACATGCATATGTTGATGAATGCCAGGTGCCAGACTGATTAGCATTTGTTAACGCCTATAAAACTCAGTAAAGACAAAGATCATACAACTGAAATTGCCCCTTAAAAAGGTCAATATCTGAAGCTAAATTTAAGAAAATGTAAAATAAGTTTAAAAAATAAAATAAAATCTCGCATGACAACCAAAATATACTAAAAATACTGTATATACTGCATGTGTCTAGGCAACTGTCAGCCAGAATGTCCTCAACGCTGTTCTGTGAAAGCAGGAAGGCATGTAAGTGTCGCAAAGTCATGAACTATACTAGGTACTATCGTCTTCTTTATAATCATACTGTCCAGTACAGTATAACCCAGACGAACCAGATTCAAAAGAGAAGCCATACTCATCCCTTTTGAATCTGGTTCCTTATACAGCTAGTTTCAGGGAAAGACAAGTCCATAAATTTGCACTAAATACACCACAACTTTGAAAGATAACAACTCGATTTAGGTCAGTAGGACTGGAGAAGCTTTATATGAGTCTCAGCTGAACTTAGGAATGCATTTTAGCACAGAACGAGGGTTGTGGAATTTGGCCACGATTAGGCTTACATTGTACTCCCGCTCCGGATTACAAACTTCATGCTGTGTGTGCAGAGCAGGAATTTTTTTTTACAACAAAGACCTATTGTAATGTACTTACATGCACCTTAATTCTGATTTAAGACAGACTTGAAAAAACGCAAACTATCCCATAAATTATAAAGCAACTAGCGTTAGTACCTGTTGTTTACAAGTAAAGAGTTTTTAGAAATAGTTAAAAAAAGATAAAAGGTTAAAGCTAAAAATAAGCTGATTAGCTTCCACATCAATGCATTAATTAGCACTACAGTTTTAAAACATATGAGACAACCTGTTTTTAATCTTCCTGCAGTAAGAATAAACATACAATGATCTGTCCATCCATCTTTGAAGAATCAGTTTTCAAAAGTTACATACCTTTTTTTGGTGTAAGGCATGCTGTTACATGTTTCTTTGTCAATCAACTATCATGTTGATTGGATTTGTTGAGTGACACGTATAGCCACGGCCACCTCGAAGGTAAAAACGCTGTATTCGTATATGAAAAAGTGATGGCTGCTGTGAGGTAATCTGGCACATAAATGCTCATAACATCCCACCTACTCAACATTTCGATTCAATTTATGGTGCAGATTTCATTTTAGGCAAATACCGAAGGACTGGGAAAGTTTTATTAAATGCTGTCAAGCCAGTTTTGCGTGATACTGTAACAAAATGGTATGGACAGATATTCAGACATAATGACAGACATACAGACAAACGGGCAGACATACAGACTTAAGAACTGATCTTTTATTTTTACAGATTCCTCTAATTTGCTGCAACAAATGCTGAGTGACTGGTTTTTGGATTACTGTAAATCTCACTATGATAAAGCAGATTTGTAACAGACCACCATTTTATTTCCATTAAATCAAATTCCGATCGATTTCCCACCTGTAATGTCCACACTTCATGAATAAAGATGATTCATACACACTTTCTTTCTCTGATATTTGAATACAGCTCATTTATTTAGAAGAAGAAGAAAAGCAGTGGTGTCTTGGCAGAGAAATTTCAGTCGTCTTTTTTCTTCTTTAATCTCTGCTTTCTGTCATTCGCATTTACTCGTCCCTGTCTACTTCTTGTTCTCTGTCTTTCTTTGCTGTCCATTTCTGTCACTTCAGGATGAAAAATGGCAACCAAGCGGATACTCAGTGAGTCTGTCCAAGTTAAACAGCCTCAGTGCCAAAAGCCAAATTCCATCCATCATACGTATGTTCACATTACAGTGCGTGTGTGTGTTGGCAGTGAGGTGTGTATAGAAGTACTAAGATAATTTAATAAACAACTATATCACTGATAAACAACTATATCATACTATACTGTACCTCCCTCTTCATTCCCTACTGATCAGATTCTTTATCTTCCTCCTTTCTCCCTTCCGTATTGTTGTCTTTTTGAAGGTTGTAGCCTATAGGCCTCAAGCTTAAACGTCTTCGATGCTTATTGTTCTAATACTGGGATTTTAAGGACCATAAAACCCACATGTGGAGCAACAGTGCTCTATGTTCAGGGTTGTGATCTTTGACCTTTTAAGGTGGTCATGACATCTGACCTGACAGCTATGCTATGGCAGCCATGCGTCTTCCTGTGTTTACCAGAGCTCAAATGGCAGCCACTTTCCTTTAAAAAATTATTAATTCATTCAAAAAGTCATCCATAATTAGAAACATGCGTTTAATTTATTTCTAAAAATGTATTGATTATTTTAGCTAATCAACTAGGCAGCAAGTTAGCAAGTTTGCTAATGCAGCTCACTAGCGAAATTTCACTCTATTTGCTAGTTTTTCCGTTTCTATGTTAGTTTAGCAAGCTTAACTAAGTAAACTTTGGTGTAAATTCCTGTTGTTGATATTGCTGTTGTTACTTTTTAGATGTTAGCTATAGCAGAGCTCACACAGTATTTTACGTAATTGCACTAGTAACATATTGTATGATTTCAGCTACAGCTAGCATCCAAAGAGTAACAACATGTTGTAACTTTATTGATGACATTGTGATGGTTAATATGTCAGCAAAAGCTCATATGTTCAGAGTATTGCTTTTTTTTTTAAAACTGTAACATTGAAACCAAAACTAATATTCAGAGGTAAGCTTTGCAGGAACATCATCCATGTGGAACTGCTAAAGCAGATCTCAGGGACTAGTGGACAGGTCAGTGATCACCAATGTAGGAAAGTGCAAAGTCAATAAAGGGCATTAAAACAAATTTAACGCATCTAGCAGCTACATTTTGTACTAAATGTAACCATGCGTATTTAAGACTCATTATATCCCAGGCATTACAGTAGAGTAATCTAGATAACATACAGTACAGTATATGAAGCTTTTACAAGGTTTAAGTTAAAAGTACTGCTCCACACAGCAATGTTGTATTATTATTGGACGCTGTTTCGGATTTATTGGCACTCATACTTGGACCATTCACTGTCTTAGGAATTAGTTTCTCTAAATATGGTCTCGGTCTTGAACAAGAGTTTGTGAACATGATGTTCATATTTACATCAATTTTTTCTACAAAATTTGACAAGAAGTAATTCCTTCTTCTAGAAATCCATAGCGTAATCATTGTCTCGATGCAGGAACTCATTAAAGTAAAGACTTGGCTTTAAACAGGGATTATTTTCTTGTCTCAATGTTAAAGTTCTCACTTCAGTGTGGACTTTGGACTTGGAATTTCAACTAAGATTAATGCACTACCTTTCCCCACTGCCATTTTACTAAGAAATAGTGTTTTGAATATTCTTCCATACAAATATTCACTGTTTATTTGCTTATCCTTTTTAAGTTCACAAGAAGCCTGGATCCAACTCATCACAGGGCACAAGCACACACTCAATCATACTCTATGGGCAATTTGGAAACAGCAATCAATCTGCATTGCATGTCTTTGGTCGGTGGAGGCTGCAAACTTACTACAGTAAGTCAAATATATTTGCAGTTCGTATAATTTCATTTGCGAATTAAGTAAACATTTTATAAAAATGTATTTAAAAAATATATAATATCACAGTTGGCTGGTTACATTTATAAAATAAATAAATAAATTAAAAAAAGCTAATCCTGTTCACTAGTTTCATGAAGTAAAAACTGATTGATGATTAGGTTTGTATTGTTGGATCAGCTAGTTTTTTTTTTTTTTATTATTATTAAGGAATACTTTTGTTTTCTAATTGCTCTGGATGGAAAAATGGTGAATCAGTGTTGGGGAAACTTAATCCATTGATTATTAATTGTCAATTAGCAAAATCAAGAAGAAATTATGAGCTGCCTTGTACTCCAGCTTTTCCCAGAAATTAATTTGTGAACCTGGCATAGACTACCAGGCAAAATTTTGGGCACACCATCTAATTCCATGAACTTTCCTGTTATTATCCAAAATATGCAACAATCTCTTTTCAACAGTTGATATTGAGATGCTTGGGCCCTTATTAGAACAAGCGCATTAATATTAACCTCAGTCTGTACTACAGCGGAACAACTTTCCAAGCCATGGCAATATAAAATAATAATGCACACCTCCTAAAGAATTAGATTTTTGCATTAAACCATGCATTATTAAAACGCATAGTCAAATTTTTAAGTCTTTGTATGAATCACTTTTGTATAAATGCTTTTGCTAATAAAATTCTATTCAATATTGTATATACTAATTACTAGCAAAAATCTTCTACATCAGATTCTAGAGAAAGATATTTCTCTGTATTCTATATCATGCTGTAATTTTCCATTGGGAAAAAATGTGACTAACGCTTGTAAATCTGTCACTTACTATTCCACACTTGAGTGGAAAATTTAGACTCATCCCTAACTAAAAACATGAGGTCGAGAAATTTATTATGGCTTTCACACACACTGAAGAGCACTGGGTCAGAGGTCAGAGGTTAACCCAGTTACTGCATCTACCGCATCTCTTGCTCTCTCTCTCACATATACACGCGCACACACACACACACACACACATATACACACACACACACACACACACACACACACACACACACACACACACAGTTTTGCCACTACTTCATGCTAATAACTAACGGGACATGTAGAGAATAGGCTTGTTCTGCTTTCTTATGATAAATTCATATTCACTCATTGGTGTGCCACCTGTCCAGCTCCTTTTTCTGATCTTCAGCTGTTCAGATCAGAGCCTCAGATTCCAATTCTTGGTTGGTGAAGGTGGAACCCGATGTGATCTTCTGCTGTTGTTGCAAATCATCCTCACGATCTGACATTTTGTGCTTTCTGAAGTGTTTTTCTGCTCACCACGAATGTAAAGAGTGATCGCCATAGACATCCTGTCAGCTCAGACCAGTCTAGCCATTTTTTTGTCTTTCATCAACAAGGGGTTACTGCTTGCTGAACTGCCCCTTACCATATTTGATAAACATTCTTTAGTTTAATGTACAGTATGCATTATGATATAATATTTAATAATAATATATTTTGCATTGTCTTGCTGCCACACAGAGGTGGCAACAGCTATGTAACAGCTATCTATGGTAACAGCTTACCCAGGAACTTATTAAAGCACCAAACTTTTAAAAACCCATAAATCCCTGTCATACACATCAACACAAGCCATACCAGGCTTCACCTCTCTTCAGAAGGTGAAGCTGTAAGCTGATACTGTACTGATAAACAATGATACAGGGTTAGATGATTATCATTCGTGGATTATATCATATCATTACAGCCAGATGGATTTCTGAGCTTTTGTTCGGTCCACAGTCGCCGTCACACTCCGATTAAGCTCATGTTTTAAATGGCTAAAAGGGATTGCAATCCTCACACACAAATCACACGCACGCACACAGGGAGAAACAAGTCATGCCTCAGTGGTTTCTCTGCACCGGCACGGGTCGACGCTTCAACTTTTTTTTTTATATGGAAAAACTTTCTGGATATCGTGTGTATGAGAGAAAGAGGGAGATGTGTGACCGATAGGGCAAAGGAGACAGAGTTTCTTAAATCCCTCTTAAGCCAAGTCGCGTGATTGGATGGTGTTTTGGAAAGGCAAATACTTTATGTGCGTGCAAGTGTGAGTGTGCATGTGTATGTATGCCTATGTATATGGTTTATGTGGGTTTTTTGATGATGCTTACCACTACACTATAAGATTTTATTAGGCATCTCTCTCTTTCTCTACGCACTCACTGCAGACTATCTGGCAGGGATTAGATGAGATTAGTGTGTGTGTGTGTGTGTGTGTGTGTGTGTGTGTGTGTGTGTGTGTGTGTGTGTGTGTTTACATACCTCCATATATCCTATTAACCTTGTTGTGCATATTAGATGATGACACAAATACTTGTCATCACACTTCTTTGTTTTAATATCATTTATATTAGTTTAAGACAAGTAGTAGAAGAAGTAGTAAAAAAAAAAAAAAAAAGAACTACTTAAATGCTGTAACACATATGCTAGGACAGTTAGGACATACTTTCCAGACTTTTAATCATAATACTTTGTTCATACAGGGAGACTCACTCAGATAACGGGTTTGCATGCCAGCCTGAAAACCGCAGTATGACATTTTCAAAAAGGCCAACAATCTGAGCAAGAACGATGCAATTCTACAGAAGCTAACTGAAAGCCAAACGTTTAGGGCAGTCATTTTGTTTTCTGAAATTGCCAGTTGTTCCTGTTACTGTACAGTAACTTGTTACCTACATTTAATGCAAAATGATAATGTCCAGATATGTATCGTTACCACCTTTAAAACGTACTTATCCTCAATTACTAGATACACAAGAGCATAGTGTGTAGTGTAAAAGTGTAGTGTGTAGTGTGTGATAAGAGATCAAATGTCTTTCTCTCACATATTTTTAGCTTTGGATCAAGATTGTTTTGTCTGGTAACAGGCCACCATTTGATGTGTGTGTGTGACTGTGTGTGTGTTCACAGTAGTGTGTAGTGCCTTGATAACATTATCATTAAAATAGTAATGGTCCAATAAAAATGTCCTTATTACTTATTGCATAAATATTAACATAAATAAATTACTAATATGCATAATAACCTCTCTATTTATTTAATATTGTTATGCACTCTTTTCAGATTCAGTTTTAAGAGCCAAGTATGCAAGCATAAAAAGTAACTTGGTATTTGCTCCACAGACAAACAGGAGAGAAAGAAAATATGTAATAATAATAATAATAATAATAATAATAATAATAATTATTATTATTATTATTATTATTATTATTATTATTATTGTGCTTATTATTATTATTATTATTATTATTATTATTATTGTGATTGTTAT
>JAQMYG010000008.1:20991131-21003396 GCA_030014215.1 Clariallabes teugelsi | reverse complement strand
TAACGTTAAGAGAGAGGTTAAGGTACAACTTAAGAACTACTTAGCGATAAGAAGCTTTCGAGAAACCGGGCCCTGTTTATTTCCTCTCACAAAGTTTTTAATCTATGCGATGCACACTGATGCTATTTTAATTTTAAATGTCACGGCAACCAAACCAAGCTCTTTCTGGAGCCGAAAAAAGTAAGAGGAGAAAAGCAGAGGAAGAAAAGCAAGCTCAAACTAAAGTTATGTTCTGTTATAATACATGATTTATTGCTATAGTATTAGTACTTGTACTATTCATTTATATTTAATTATATTTGTTTCATGGTGTATATATATATATATATATATATATATATATATAGTACTTTTTCAAGCACACTTGTACATTTATTTGCATTATAATATTTTGCAATCCTTCAATTGCAAACATGTTTAAATCTGATTAAATGTTTTTGCATCATGTATTGTATGTTATATATTTTGTACTTAATGCACATTTATACAATTATATATTGTAATTTTATGTGCTTTCTCCTAACCTGTTAAATTGCTATGACAGTTATTTACACCAGCGGGCCCAGTTTTCATGATCTCGCCCGGAGCCTCACAACCCCACAGGCCGGAAAAATTAGTTTAGATTATTTTAACTATAATAATAATAATAATAATAATAAGGAAGAAAATACACTTATTTAGATTAATTAGAATGTGTTGTACCTGTTTACCTGTTAAATGAATGAAATGATCATTATTTAATTTTATAATTAAATAAAATTAATAATTGTAAAAAAAAAAAATATATATATATATATATATATATATATATATATATATAATGTATTTCAATTTTCTAACAATTTAAAAGTTAATGTTTACACTCAAATTAAAATTTATTTTAACTGAAGTTGAACAATTGCTAATACTGCTTCTTTAGGTAGTCAGTATCATGCTAACTGGATTATGCTATGCTTGGATAACGCGTTTACTCCCCCCCTATCCCCCCCCCTCTCACACACACCATGTTGAGTTGTTTAATTTCCTGTTTGCAGTAATGAATTTTATGTTTTATAATTCAGGATTTATAAGCTTTTATTTGCTGTGTTAGCCATAAGCTAACCAAGATAATGCAGCAGAATCTTTTCACTTTTACAGTTGAGGTTAGTGCACACATTATGAAGCTCACCTTCAACAATCCTAATCACTGCTAACAACCTAGCAAAAAGGTTCCAGCTAATTAACAAACTAAAGAATTTGCTAGCATTGTGCTACAAAGTCATAAATAAAACGTTTTGGGGGGGGGGGGGGTGTACAGTATGTGTTTGCGTGTGCATGCCTATATGAACAGACCACCATTGTAACACCAATAAAACAGCTGTAAAAGTATATTTAGGAGTGTGTATATCATCAGCTAGCAAGATTTCCTGGCCGGGTGCTGATGTGTAAATGGTCATAAGCTCAAATTTATTTAATGCAGCAGTAAGAACTGACCCTAAAGTATGCACTAATAAGAAATAGTCTAGAAATAGTTATTCATGCTAAAGAGTAATAAAACTCATGGTCGGATTTTAGCGCCTGGAAATACATTCATTAATGTACCGTGGTTCATTTGGGCCAGACGATGCAAGGTAGAGTATGTGTGGCTGTGTGTGTGTCCATGTCTCTGTCCCCTTGGGAACGGGATTTTCAGAATAATGATGTGTGTATATAACACTGTTGTAATTCTGGGTTTAGTTTTATGCAGACAGGAAACAGGGGTGTATCAGGTGATATGTAGTGGAGTGTGTCTGGAGTGGCTGGATGTAAATCTTGTGTATGTGTATGTATGTGTGCGTGTTTTTATTTTAAGTGCTAACATTAAAAATAAAAAAGAACTGTTAAGCCAGCAGTCATTGCTGTCGTTTAAAATTTTATCTCTGCTTATAATTTTATGTGTAAATGTAAAAAAGGTCTTACTGTCCTAACGTTAGACGACATGGTGGCGTAGATTAGCACAGAGGTCTTGCAACCCCAGGGTCAATGGTATGTGTGGCGTCTTCAAGTTTGTGTGTGGAGTTTGCATGTTCCATGTCCGCATGTTCCCTGTGCTTAGTGGGTTTTTGGTTTTCTCCAAGGCTAACTGGCATTTCCAAATTACCAGTAGGTAGTAGAGTAAGTGTGTGTGTGTGTGTGTGTGTGTCCTGCAATGGATTGGGTAGGCTCCAGGCCTAGGCATGTGACCCTGTACAGGATAAGCAGTATAAAGAATGAGTAAAAGTAATGGGATATTCATAGCACGCAAAGTAAGTTTGTTGTGTGACAGTGATGGGCAAAGCATTGATGAGCAAAGTTCTGATCTTGGTAATGTAGAGAAGTGTTATGAAGTGAATAATGTGAGGTAGTGTCCACGAGATGTGTGGACAGAAGTGACATGTGTAGGGAAGTAAGCAAAGAACTATATGTAAAATTAAGAGCATGTAAGTATGTTAAACTGTAAATTGAAGGGTGTAATAAGTTGTGTAAAATTTTCGAGTATGAAAATGTGTAAATTAGTAAATTGTGTGAAAAGTTGTTAATTGTGGGATTGAGTGAAATGTGTAAAGTAATATTTGCAGTAGTAAATTGTGTAAAGAACTAGTTAAGAGTGTAAAGTAGTTATTGTAAGTATTGTAAAGTAGACTTATGCAAGTCACTCTGGATAAGAGAGTCTGCCAAATGCCTAAATGTAAATGTAATATAGTGAAGCATGTGCTAACTTGTGTGCATGGGGTAGAAATGTATGAGGTGATGAATCATGAATCATGAAGGATTGAGGTTTGTAAAGTATTAGAAAGTTAAAAGTGTGTAGAACAATTCGAACAGGATACAGAAATAGAAAATAGTTAAATGTGTAAAATAGTGACGAGTGTAAGATTCAAGTAACATAGCTTAAATAAAAAATAGTACAATACAACATAGTAAAATAGAAAAGATTATAAAGCTATAAATTTTGGGATATAGTGTGTTGGGTAAAGTATGTGAGGTAGTAGAGTATTTTAAATAATGGTGTGTGTAAAGTAATGAAATGTGTAAAGTATGTGTGAAATGGTGAATTTTTTTAATTAGTGATGTGTATAAAATTATGAGTTTTGTTAAATAGAAAAGCATTTACAATTAAATTGTAAATTGTATAAAATAGTGAGGTACTGTAAAATAGTGGAGTAAACTGCACTCAAACTACAGTTTGAAGATGCATAAAAATGTAAAAGATATTGAAATGTGTAAGTAGTTACAATTAATTTTGTAAAGACGCACTAACACATACTACTGTACTGACATGTAGTAAACTTAATAATGAGTAAAGTGTTCAAGTATTTAAAAAATGGGTCACAAAGTGTAAATTGGAGAGTTATGTAAAAGGTAGTGGTGTAAAGTATTGATTTGTGTAGGATTATTGATTTTGTTTAAAGTAAGGACGCATATAAAACAGTAATGGAATAAAATGTTAATTTTGGGATACAGTGTGTAAAGTATTAAGTTGTTTCAAATTATGGGGTGTGTAAAATAGTACAGTACAGTGGAACCTTGGATTACGAGCAAAATTCGTTCTGGAAGCATGTTCGTATATCAAAACACTCATAAATCAAAGTACATTTTGTATTAATTATTTTTTTATTTTTTCCCCCTTTTTATCAGAATTTTTCCGATTTTCTCCCCTATTTTTAGTCGTGTCCAATTCCTCCCAGTCGCTGGAGGCTCCCACATTAAGCTTCCACTGCCGCTCAGTTGGGAAGGCCGCAGACCGACCCACGTGTTTCCTCCGATCCACGTGACGTCACCGACCATTTTTTTCGAACTGCTCGCTCACACACTGTTGGGGGCGGTGTAACACACTCGGAGGAATAGCGCTATCCGTTCCCTTCACCTGCGCGAGCTCACAGACACCCCTGATTGGCTTGTAGAGCCGTCATTAATGTGGGAGCACTAAGTACCTCTCATCCCTCCCCCCTGAGAGAGCTCGGCCAATCAGCTGTGAGAGGTAACAGCATCACTCGGGGTTCGAAACAGCGATCTCCGGATGATAGGGCGAGCGCTTTACCACTGCGCCACTCGGAGGCCGTATTAATTATTTTTATGTCTTTTTTTGGGGGGGGATTGTGGAACAAATAATCTGAGTTTTCATTATATCTTATGGGGAAATTCGCTTTGATTTACGTGTGTTTTGATATACGAACCCACTTCCGGAATGCAATTATGCTCGCAATCTAAGGATCCACTGTAATGTGTATAAAGTAGTCAAGTGTTTAATATAGCAAAGTGTGTCTACAGTATGTTAGAGTAGTAAGGTAAATTAGTGAAATGTAAAATAATGTAAAGTTGTCACTGGAATAATGTCATAACGTTTACTGTGGTTGCAGAGCAAATACTGTAGTGACTGAGTAATTACTATGTAATGCTTTGGGATATGTTTTTGAAATGTGTTACAGTTAAATTGTGTATTTTTTTGTATTTTTTTTTTAATGTAGGCAATTAACATATTTGGAGAATATGGACCATATATACAAAGGGGGAATATCAAACAAACTACTGTATGTTAGTGTGCAGAAATTGTTTTATTACAAGTCACTAGTTTGGGCTTCTCCCTAACTACAGTAGCAGTAGACACTTAAAAATAGTGTATAACCTCAGTTTTTAGACTTCATGGTGGTTTTAGGTATAAATCCTCATGACAATCCACCTAAAAACCAAACACATAATATCTTAAACAACAACTTATTTTAAAAGCTACATAAGAAATTATTACTGAAATATGAGTTACTATGTTTGCGGTTATGTGTGTACCTGGTGTGATGTGAATTTGCTAAAGAGTTCCTGGTATCTAACTTTCCACTTGTCTGCCTCTATCTGCAGGTCCAACATGGCATCAACATCCCATCTGTAAGGAAAGAGCTAATACTTATCAGAATATTCTGACTCTTCACTCCTTGGTTGCTACACTTTTAAAAAGTATTACCTGCTGCAAGGCATTTTGGGTTTTGTATCTTCTCCACCGATCATTTGAGTTTTTGGTTTCTTTCTCAGATCCAACAATTCTTCCTGTAACCTGTTCACCTGCAGAACCAAGGCCTCCTTCTCATCATTCAGGCAGTCCTTAAACCTACACACATGCACACAATAGTCAAGAAAGAAAGAAATGTCACTTGACTTGTATTTTCATCAGCAACAGACAATTGATTCCACATTATTTTCAAAGACACACACACACACACCTTTTGATGCAGCATATCCAGTTGCGTTGTTGCTCACACAACCACTCCACCTGCTCAGCCATCTCTCTGAGCTTGTGTACACTAGCTGTGTTTTCGAGCTGCAATTCCAGCACTGTATTCTGATGGGCACTTTTCTGCTCACTTAGCTCCTGCTCCAATGCTTCATGGGCCTTCTGCTGCTCCTGCAGCTCATATGATTTTCTGATCAATCAGAATAAGATCAGACAATACAGTAGGTGCATGTTAATACATACTCATGTAAACCTACAAATAAATGTAATATACATAGTTAGTCACTACTAATGGTACCTCTCCAACTCTCTTTGCAGATTTTCTGTATGCTTGGCATGGAGCTGAGCCTCCTGGTGGAGCTGTGCTTCCAGGCCCTCTGCCTTTTTGGTTGCCTCATACGTCTCCTGGTGGAGTTCTTCCACAAAGCCTAGTAGCTGCTTTTCAGTGAACTGGAGGTATTCCAGCTCTGAGTTTATTGACTCCAAGTGAACACTCAATAGAGCTGTGTCACTTGTGTTCACAACATGCTACATGCGCACACACAAACACACCGCTAATTAATGTTATGCCCACACATCTAAATCTATCCTGAATCACAATATGTAAAAGAAAACATTTTAGCTTTTTTTTAGTTTTTCTTGTAAATGTTTTCTTTTGTAAGGTAACTACATCAGTTTAAGTTTAAGGTAGAGCTTTTTGTAGTGGATGAGGTACATGAAAAAATATTTCAGTTTCCAGATCTATGTGTATACACCGATCAGCCATAAGATTCCAATGCAAAACATTATGCTTAGTAGTGTGGGCACCAGGACGTTGGCAGCAGACCCTGTGGGGGATTTGGTTCATAGAGTCTGACCTCCATGGATCGGACATGTTTGTCTGGCGCGTCACACAGGTTGGATTAAGATCTGGTGATTCTGCTCTTCTTCTCGTCCTGGTGATTTTTGAGCTCTTTGCCGGCTGAGCAGTGGTCTGTGGTGCACTGGGTGGTCTGGTGCCTTTCTATCATGGCCAGCATTGACTTTTTGTCAATTTGTGCTGAATCGGCGTTTCTGTGGGATCAGACTGGATGGGCTGACCTTTGGTTCCCTTTGGGCATGGGTGGGCATTGGGTACGCATGATCCTGCCACAGATTTTCTAGTGTGTGGTTGGTAATCAGTGTTGTTCAATTCCTCTGTCAGTAGTTATAATGTTATGACTGCTCAATGTATACCGTAATAATACAGTATTATAAACACACATATAATCAAGTAAAATCTGCCTATAGATTATCATCAGTCTTTTCTCTAAATGTTGCATGAAACAAAGGACAAAGCCAGGAATGTTCACTTCTCATTCACAAGTAGATATAAATTATATATATTATTAAACACACACAAATTACTTTTTTTTTTAGATGCCTGTAGATATGTAACTCAAACTTACTGCCTACACTTATTGTGCAGAACAAGTCCAAACACACCAGTGACGCTCTTTACACACATATCTGTCCCATGTTTATTAAGCCTGCTGTCTTAGCAAGGTTTTTTTACTTCTGGCTTTTGCATTCCTTGTAGTATATTATATTGTGTTTAAAAACATTAGCAGAATGCCTATAAAATTCACATTTACCCATTAAAAACACTCAAGGGAGGTACCTGCTGGTGTTGGAGCTTGCCAAGGAGCTCCTGGACAGTGTTTTCTTTCTGACGGAGCTGCAAACACACAGTTTCCAACTCTACCTGCAGGACCCGTGCTGACTCTCGGGATAACACACACTCTCTCTCCAACGCTGCTACAAACATATGCACAAAATCTGTCTAATTAAACGTGCTAATGTACATACAGAGAGGGAGAGAGAGAGAAAGAGAGAGAGAAATGCACTACATTGGCAAAAACTTTGTGCAGACCTGCCCATCACACCTACAGTGTTTTTTGAACATCCTATTCAAGATGTATTCTCTATTTTTTCCGTATAATAACCTCTACTCTTCTCTACTCTTTTAGGCAGTTGGCGTTATATAGCTTATCGTAATACTGAAGCACCTGACATTACTGAGGTGAGCTTAGCTAAAGTCAGGCTTCATGTTACCGCACAGTACAGAAGTTAGGGAGCAAAATGTTCATAACCATTCATCTATCTTTTTTTCCCATATTCGCCCTGACTTTTACCCAATAGCAGCGGCCTGCTTCACCCCATACGTCCACGCGAGCGCTCAGCTAGCGAATGTTCGAGAAAAACAGTTAATGGCGCTTCAGTACACAGTAAGTTAAGGGATATGAAAATGGCTGCGTTAGTTTGGCTTCAGAGTCGCAAATGCTAATACGGTAGTTATGTCTTTCACACACACTCACTGACAGAAACACTGCTCTGTCGGTAAACTTCTTTAACAAGGAACCTCTCTAATGACACTCGCGCACACACACTAACGGAATCACTGCTCTCTGACAGAGAGAGACTCTGGAAACTTGATCTTAAAAAGGAACCTCTCATAATGACAATTTTAAAGTTATTTTAAAAAAATTCTTGTCTTGCAAAATGCTCGCAGAACAAGTTATTCGCAATCCAAGGTTCTACTGTACTATATTGCCAAGAGTATTCAACTGCCAGCCTTCACATGCATATGAACTTCAGTAATATTCAATTCATAATCCATAGGGTTTAATATGATGCTGGCCCACCCTTTACAGCTATAGCTTCAACTCTTCTGGGAAGGCTTGCAACAAGGTTTTTTGACCATCCTTCCAGAATCGCATTTGTGACATCAGACACTGATGTTGGACGAGAAGATCTGGCTCACAAAGGTATTCTATCTATCGGGTTTAGGTCAGGACTTTGTGCAGGCCAGTCAAGCTCTTTCACACCAAACTCGCTCACCCATGTTTTTGTGGACCTTGTTTTGTGCACTGGTATGCAGTCATGGAACTGGTGTGGGGATGGTTTCCAGGAGTTGGGCTCGGGGGCCCCTTACTTCCAGTGATAGGAACGCTTAATGCTTTAGCATACCAAGACATTTTGGACAATTTCATGCTCTCAACTTTGTGGGAAAACTTTGGGGATGGACCCTTCCTGTTCCAACATAAACCTTATGGAAAGCCTTCCCAGAAGAGTTGTTATTCCAGCAACCTGTTATCGCTGCAAAGGGTGGGCCAACATCAAATTAAACCCTATGGATTAAGAATTGGATGTTATTCAAGTTCATGTGCATTGTAAAGTAAGCAAGCGAATACTTTTGGTTATATAGTGTATTTGAAAATATTTGCCTTAGTGAACATATTAGGTACATCAATAATACATAAATAGTTAATTACCAACCAGAATTCTGAGATTACTGAAAGGTGTTCCAGTGTGTCTGGTATCATTGGTAGAAAAAAAAAAGTTTACATATCTGGCAGGTAAAGAGCGTCTGTTTGTTCTGTCCAAAGCATCTACCTCACGAGTTATAACAGTGACAGCTTTCTGCCTTTAAAGGAGAAGAATGCTAGTGTTCGCTACATAAAGCTCTAATCACACACACATGTGGAAAATCTGTTAAATACCAAAACGTGAAAAATCTGGACAGTTCTAATTCACGTCATAAGCACTTACAGTTGTACTCTTATTATACTCCTTTATAGTTTTATCAGTAATTATTATAAATTACTGATGATTTTTTTTGTTTTAGTGTACAAAGGATTTTGTATATATCCTTAGTAGATAAAAGAAATACTAAGCTTATTAGAACACCTGAGCCATGCCATATTTTTGAGAAAGTAATTAACTTGTTCGTTACGGCTAAAGGTGAATGACTATTTAATCTCTATTAGCATAGTGTGCTAATTACTGTTTAGACTAATATTCTCAGTAATAACATCATCAAACTGTTCTTGTTGCTGGGGTGGTGTGAGACCAGGGGTACAGTTTTTTCACCTTATAATACAAGGGGCATTCAAGCCAAACTGGTGCTTGTGGGAAATTTCTCATGAATGAAGGTGTAAAACTGAAATTTACAGAAGCAAGTGGCTTCTGATCCTTGAAAATCGATGGATAACTTGTCACCAACTAGTGGCAGAGATGCATGTGTCTTTGGGAACTGTACACACAATCATTCACCAGGAGCTTAGCCGGGAGTTTAAGTCAAAATTAACCACACAGTCCTGACCTTGGTTCAAGCCATTTCCACGTGTTTGAGCAATTAAAGGAGTTTCTGGGATCTGATCATGTCTCCGGCGTACTGAAAAATATTTCTGCCTTGATGCCAAGCCTTAGTGAAAAGATTTTTCTCTCATAGCTGTGTTGCCTTATTCTGCACAATCAAAAGTTCCCAGTTTGACTTGTACGCACCTCCTATAAAACTTTAAATCATTTGTCCTTACGGTTCAATTTTATTTTTTTATCAATTATTTTTCAAGATTCACTATATTTTGTTTCCACTATAGCACTGTGAGAGCAATCACTCATAACAATTAGTACATTATGATTAAAAGCTGTTCAGTACCTATTATTATACTTTCCATTCATATAATAGTTATAGATCATGATCTTCAGTGAATAGATCTGTGGATTACTTATAGTCTATTTAAATAGTGAGTGATATTCATTTGGCTTACCTTTCTCCTGTGCCAGACGGCTGCACTTGGCTGTGAGATACTGAATCTGACTGTAATCTTCATCTCTCAGCCCTCGGAAAAACCTCCTCATCACCCTGCGCTTCTTTCTTTCCTTCTTTTCCTCGGCTTCAGTCACTCACCCTTTTTATTTGGGGGCAAGTATTCGGAGCAAGCTCCAGATGGCGCTGCTGTTGCCTCAGGGCATGAAATTCTCCCACACCCATAGACAATTCTTATAACCTTTAAGGAGTTTTCCTTTCTCAGCATTTGCCTGGAGATAATCTAAAGGTTTTATGTACTGTAGCTAGCAAGTGGCAGTAGCAGCACAGGCATGTTGAAGCTAGCAGTTATGTGTAATGTGAGATTTTTTTTCTTTCTCCTGCACATTCTTCAGTCATACAGGAATGCTTTAAAACTATCTAAATCAGAGTTTAGGTGCAAAATTTACATCTAGACAGCATTTTACAAAACTGCAACCACAGCTTCTTGCCATGTAGAATAATGAAAAAATACACCAGAACTAGTAAACATGTCCAAATATTTAAATATAAATATATTTAATATGTTTTCGAGTGGATATTTCCTTCAATGTGCTTTTTGGTCTATACATTTAAATGATTTTCTACAATTTATCTAGAAAGTACTTACAAGCCACATAGAAGGCCCAATTTAAATTCCCGCCCAAATCCCAGCCATGATTAAATGGCTGGATAAAATGGGAGGAATGTGTCAGGAAGGGCATCCGGCGTAAAACCTGTGCCAAGTTGTGTGCAGACAGGATGTTCTTCTGTGGCAACCCCTTGACGGGAGCAGCCAAAAGCCTACCAACTAGTATGCAGGGTAAAATTTAGCTATGAACTTAGCATCTAGTAGAGTGTACTGTTTATTAGTTAAGTGTGCAGGGTTGGATTTATCCGTATTAACATTTCAGATTCACTCCACCTCCCTTATGAGAGGTCTTTACAGGCACTCCTACAGTGACAGCTCAAGGCTAAATAAAACATACAGCATGTGTTTAGACCCAATGATGTATAACAAAGAAAAACGAACCACATACAAAGTCTACCAACCAGCTACATACTGCTACCTTCAAATGACTGACAAAGAGCTATAATGAACTGTCAAACACTAATAGACGTTCTGATTTTGTGATTGATTGTGATCAGGAAGTGTGTGAATGTGGGAAATGAGCTTAAAGGTCAAAGATCACCAAAAAACATTCAGCCATGTTTATTGCTTTGCTAGATGGTTGAAGGTAACTGAGTAGATTTTCTTCAGTTTTCATGTATCCGAGTAGTTTTTATCAGTGCAAACTTTTGACTTTGACTATACTACAGCCTACAGCAAAGATCTGTACTTTCTACTGCATTAAATGTATACATTGCATTCCAGCAAGAGAGAGAGATATTTAAATACTTTTACTATGACTTTAAGGTTATAGTGAGATAATACAAGCTTACAACTTTTAATACTTGGGTTCCTGAAATGTTAATTTAGCTTGAAATCTTTGTCCCTTCTTAAAGATTGACACAGACCATACATGGTTCTCAAAATGATCCTGTGCACACGTCCATCTTCAGCAAACGCTCATACTTTTACTATGACTTTAAGGCTATAATGAGCTAATACAAGTTCACTACTTTTAATACTTGTGTACATTTGAAGTTAGTAATTTAGTAATTTTACTCAAGTGCAAATGTAAATGGAGTACTTTGCTGAGTAATATCTTACCTAGGTTATTTCTAATTTCAGGTTATTTCTAATTATTTCTAAAGTACAGGAATTATGTACTCCGCCCACCACTGAACAAGTGAAGTTGAGTATTTGCTTAAAAATGTCATTTATTTAAAAAAAAAAAAAAAAGGAGAAATAAAATAAAACAATGACCACAATGTGTTTAAGTTATAAGCAGGTAGATCACCTAAATAAACCAAAACAAGCAAAGCAAAGAAAGTTTTACAGTGACTAGAATTAGGTTTCCTTTTTTTTTTTTTTTTGCATGTGCCAGTTTATGGCTCTGCATGATTTCACAGGCTTATCCTTCATCTTAACTTAAAGTCAAGTTTAAATTTCTGAGACCGAAAACTCTATAAATGCATGACATTACAAGTAGCCTACAAGAAACAACTTACAACTGACGCATCAGTGACTTGCAATTTGCTAGAGTGAACATAGGGTAATATCTGATAAAATGAGAATAATTCTTGGTTGTTTTGGACTGTACACACACATACAGCAGAATGAAAGAACCCTTTGGTAAAAATATTAAATGTGAAACTTGACCTTGCTGTAGGACAAATAGTTGATAAATACATTAAAATAATTTATAAACTTGAAGCCAGTCATGGTTACAGTTAAACAGTACAAAGCAAGAAATAAATAATGTGAAAAATACAAATTGACATGCAACAAATGTCAGTGCTAACAAATGTTTTCAGACTAAATTTGTCACCTAAAAAAATAAATAAATTAT
>JAQMYG010000008.1:20976563-20991121 GCA_030014215.1 Clariallabes teugelsi | reverse complement strand
GGGGGGGGAGTAAAGTCGAAAGAAAGGACTTGAATTGAAAATATCACTCCCCAAACCAAGCCAAGAAAAGTTTGCCTCAATTTTGTTTAGTACTCGCACAAGAGCTACAAAGCTAATCAAGCTAACAAGTAATCAATGCCTGTGAAGATGGATTAGCATAACGCTAACAGAATGCTCAAATCATCACACTGACCTTTACGGTAAATTATAGCAAATAGGTTCCTGAAATGTTAATTTAGCTTGAAATCATTGATACTTGCTCCTTAAAAATTGACACAGAACATACATGGTTTCCAAAATGATCCTGCATGCCCATCTTTGGCAAACACTCATAAATATGAATTATACAAATAAAATGGTCACATTTTGACAAGGTGTCAAAACAAGATTTTTTTTGGCAGATTCCTTAAGGAGCTTGTGTTTTGTTTTTTTGTTTTTTGCAAGTTGGCTCTGTGAATGCCATGATGGTTGAGTCTAAGAAAATTATAATGAGGTCTCTAGTCACGTGTTCTCAGTGCCACCGAAAGGAGGTAGGACCTAACTAGCATACTATAAAGTACAGGCTGTACAAAATATATATATATTTTTTTATTAAAGATAGATGAGCAAGGCCAAGACAATAACGGTATCACTCATCATTTTTACGATTACTCTCCTTATTTATTGTGTAAAGTTGTATGTGTTGTATAGTTTGAATCAACCTTTAAAGCAAATGTAACAATATTTTAAGATACAGTTACAGCATAATGCTAATGTTTCTCGCAACATTTAAACTAGAACGATTAGCCTCATGCTAACTGCGTAATCACTTTCACTTCAGCGTTCACCTTACTTTTACTTATACATTTAAATTCATAAATATAGACTCACTTTCCAGTTACAGTATATGAAATAGTGGGTCTACTAATGCTAACATGAGATGCTGTTTCAAATGTTTAAAACAATTGTGATTTCTGAATAGTTAGCACAACGCTAATCTATCTCACGGCTCCAGTGCACACTTAGAGCAGAAGGATTGGCATCATGCTGTGTGGCATCATGCATCTTACTGTGAACCTTAAACAGACCTGCTTATATGGTCCTGACACAAAAGTTACCCTACACCTGAAAGCAACGTTGGTGGCGATTTTAAGACATAGTTGCTTACTTTTTTTAAGCATATTTGAATATTATAAATGTGTATATTGCTAAGCTATACACCTCACTTCCAGAGCAAACGTTTTTAAATAATTGCGTAGCATTAGCTTCACTACAGTATTTCATTAGCATCACTACTTCAGGTGTTTGTTACCTCAGCCGGCAACTTATAACGAACTGAGTCAAACCCAATGCCGGCTATGCTGCTCATATGCTGAAAATGCTTCATATGCTCAATTTATTTTATATATAGCGCTTTTAACAATGGTCATTGTCTCATATGCTGAGGCAAATTTCTTGCGAAATTTCAGTTCTCATGGCGAAAATTCGTGAGCCGGGGTGTTTGTTTGCCTAGATACCACTGTATTTAAATTTGTAAATACAGGCCAACTGTACAGCCTGTATGAAACTGGCTATGTGCTAATGGTCTGATGGTGCTGTTTGAAGCGACAATGTGATAACCGTGTACAGTTAGTTCAATGCTAATCTACATCACACCACCAGTGTAAATATTTAGATATGAGTAATTAGCATCATGCTAATTCCCTTTTTTACCTCAGTGTTTGTTACCTCATTGTTTGTTACCTCAGGCTCTCTTATATGGTGAAAATACAAAATTACCTTACAGCAGAGAACAATAGTGGCAGCCAATTTTATTTGGCCCCAGAGTTGTTGTTGTTTTGTGTGTTGTTATTTTTTTAAATACTTCCTTATAGGATGAAGACAGAAAATTAGCTTACAACTGAAAACAATAATGGCAGCCATTTTTTTTTTGACCGAATCACATATTTCAGAATCACTATATATTTAAACTTAGCTTGGTAGTTCAGTTTATAAATACAAACTTACTGTACAACTATATAAAACAGTGTATACGCTAAGACTACTAAACAACACCATTTGAAGAAGGTGTGATAATTTCAGATAACATTTAGACTAAGTTACTCAAGGCTCAAAACAATAGTGGTGGCCATTTTGAGACAATCACGTACTCTTATATATCTATGTTTTTGCACAGACTCACTTTACAACTAAACGAAACAGTCTACATGTTACTGACTCTATTTGACTATAATTTCATAACCTGGTCAGCAAAATCCTAGCCAGTTCTAAGTCACATGTTAGCAAACTGAGCTTTGTAGCACTTGTACACACTTATGTCTTATTTACTTACAAGTCTATCTCAAACACTAATCAAGAGAATTGTCTGTGAAGTGCACACTTCCATACATGATGTAATGTGCACTTTAATTTGCGTGATTATACATTAAATAGCAGCGAATGGCTTTGGCGTTTGGTTACAGGATGGAAGTGCGCTACCTTTAATGCAACAGTGGAGGCAGATGGTGCATAAATAACAACTAAACCCATATTACATGAAATGTTAATTGGCTGTTAAAAAAATATTACACAGCAGATTATCCAACAAGCTAACACCTAAAGTATGGGCTCCAAATGACAGAGTCTGTGATTGGTTCTAACCACAGATAGATTTCACCAAGACATTTATCTATCCAGATTAGGATTTTTCCCATGGAATTATACATTCTACATTCTGTAGAGAAGCATCAATCATGCCTGCGGGAAAGAAAAAAAAAAAACTAGAAACATTGCTAATGTACAAGTTAAAAAGCAGAAACTATAGCTTTCTGAGGTAAAACTGATCCCAGTGACAACTTATTGCACTGATTTCCTTTTAATATGGCCGGATGGCCAGTCATTATAAATAATAAAGACGACAATAAGAACCATGATAGTCGCCATGGTGAGAATGTATGTTGATAAAAACAGTTCTCTGCTTCACCACTGCTGCCAGCTGAAATCATCGTTCGACCCAAAGACGAGGAAGAAGCCCAGGATGGTGCTGAAGATGACAATGTTTCCAGTCAGGACAAGAGCACAGGCACCCCAGGCAATCTATGTACAGGGACACACATACACCAATATTAATTATGAGATTATGTTGGGGCAAGGGTTATGTGAATCAATATCAATGTAATATCTAGATGCATTTCGATCTGTACTGATTCTTTATGCATCATAATTTTATAATTATCCTGATTTAATTTTTTTTTTTTTTTCTTTTTGGATTTGTTACAATTCTAAACAAAATTGGCATGGTGTATATAGTTTAAAGCATACCATCTGCAGGATTATAGAGGAACTGCAACATTTTACCACCTCAAATGCAAACATATATAAATAAAAACCAATATTTTTAGTAACAGATAATCAAGTTCCAATTGAAGAAGACCTTAAACCATTTTTATTCTTGCCTATAAGGCTTTGCTTTTGCCTGAATCTGATTGGTTGTAATTTAAGGGGAAAAGGGAGGAGTCTCCAGGTTCAGTGCTACATAAGAATAAAGAAACACTGGCCCAAGTTTTTTTTTATTTTTTATGGAAAGTCTTAGGACAGAGGACTGTGTGTTTTATGGGTTTCTCTCCAACATGAAAAAAAAAGAAAAAGAAAATCATATTGATGGCCAGGTCAGAAAGCAGTTGCACAACAGGAATCTCTATGTGCAATGTGTTTTCAAAACAATGGTAACATGCATAGCATATTATATGAATAAATACATTCTTATTAAAAAATTATAATTTTCCTATATACAGATCTTTATGTCCCACCCTGTATATTCACACTTTCACCAAGCTCTCTTATTTCAGCTTCTTGTTTAATCAGGTAACTTTCTACACCATTAAACATAACTATAAATGGATAGAGTATGTGTCATAAAGTATAAAAGTACAGTTTTCTTGAGAACAGAACACAAAGTCATGGTGGTAGCATATTGTGTTTTACGATAATTCTATTGTGCACGTTAAATCTTCTGATATGTCATATGACCAATCATTGGGTAGACCGGTACTAACATGACTTGAAATCTGAACTGCACTTTAATTCCCAAAAGGAGCCTCAAACAGACAAAAAGCGATGTTTACCACACTGGCGCGGGCAAATATGATGGGCAGGCCGAAGGCAGACACGACGATTCCTGTTGTGAGAAAAATGGCCAGTTCTTTGCAAGCGTTACTAGCAGAGTCTGTGTCATCCACCACACGCCGAGAGATGCAGTATGGGATAGGAGACAGGATGTAGAAAAAGAGAAGAAAGAGCGGCCAGTATTCACTATGGAAAACACACACACATAGAAAACATTGCACCGTTACTGCATTTTACATCAGTGTCATGTATGCTTATTACATATATTGAATATAAAACTCTAATGTTAAATATTTAAACTTACTTATACACAGGCAAGGCACAGCCAAGCATAAGAAACATGAGGCCAATGGCTCCACCAAAGGAGAGGCTGATCAGGGCTGGACATGTAAAGGAAACTAAGAGTTAGTCACGTTTTCATATGATCACGGTTTTTTGATTGTTTCATGATGTAATTCTACTATTACAGCTGTTCTTATTAAACAAACATTTTGACTGTAAATGAATGACCTCGGCTGTCATACACACTATCTATAAGTCAGTCACTCTAGTTTCTTAACATGAATGGCATTTATGTAGAATCCTTAGTTGAAATATGATCAATGCTAATCAACGAAAGTTGCATGCATGGAAACTGAAGAAACATCAGAGTGCAAGTGGTTATTACGGACTATTATTCCTGCAATATACTTTTTTATGCACTTACATAAAATTATTTTGACTTGAAGTCAAAGACTTTCACAAAAACAAACACTGATTCAATAATTACACAGTTAAGGAAAACAAATTGTACAGTACACTGAGATATTCTCTGTGCCTTCAACTGGCCAGAGCCTCTCACTCTAAATGACAGATACACTTATTCATATTATGCTAGGATGGAGTATAATGTAAACACTGAGGAGGCAAGTCCGGTATTTTCTCAGCTCAGGCACATTGGATTCAGCTAATCAAGCCCCTGATGAGATTGATCGATGGTTCAGATGGGATTTATTGATCTCCAACAAAATGTGAGTATAGTATCAAAGAAGCAAGACATGACTTGCATAGTAGAGCTGGGAAATTTGATGATTATGGACTGCTGATGGAACGGACTGGTATTAGCACTCATATGATTCATACAGTGGAGGAAATAATTATTTGACCCCTCGCTGATTTTGTAAGTTTGTCCAATGACAAAGAAATGGAAAGTCTCAGAACAGTATCATTTTAATGGTAGGTTTATTTTACCAGTGACAGCACATCAAAAGGAAAATTGAAAAAAAAATAAAAAAACTTTAAATAAAAGATAGTTCAAAATGCAAATCAGTTTCTATCTGTCACTGTTAAAAATAAACCTACTATTAAAATGATACTGTAGCTGAAGTGCAGCAAGTCTCACTGAGGTTTCCACTAAAGTATGAGAGCCCCCGGCTGTATATCAGGTACAGTGTAAGCTGGTGGTATTGTAATGTTACTCCACTTTACATTAAAATTTCACATAAGTTATATATATATTATAAGTACCATCTTTGTTCACCTCAGTCATGCTCCATGCTGAAGCTTTAGACAAAAGAGACTTTCTTCTGGCAACACTTCCAAGAAAACGGTACTTGTTCAGTCTTCTTCTAACTGTGCTGTCATGGACATTTTACAGGCTCAGTGAGACCTGTAGGGTCTGAGATGTAGCTCTTTTTTTTTCTCTGAGCATTGCATTTGACCTTGGCGTGAACGTGCTAGCGTTTACTCCAGAGAAGATTGGCAACTGTATCGAATGCTTTCCACTTGTCAAAATCTCTTTGTACAATGTTGACCTCCAAATTGTTTGGAATCGGTTTGATAACCCTTTCCAGACTGATGTGTAGCAACAATTGCTTCTCTGAGACCTTTCCCTCTTTGCATTGTGTTAACATACACCAGAATGCTCCAGACCAGCAAACTGGCATAACTTAGTATTGCCTGCATTATCCCTTTTAGGCATAATAATAAAAAAAATAATAATGGCACAATAGGAAAAAAAAGTTATATTATGTTTATAGTTATAGTATTTGCCTAATAGTAAGACCTGCCACTATAAGATGATTATTGTTTTTTTTTTTTTTTTTACAAAAACACAGAATTAAAAGTTTTGAACATTAGAAATTAGACATTAGAAACATGGTAACTAAATGCAGGTAGGAATGAAAGTTGTGAGCAGGGACACTGAAGAAACGTCAGACTGCACATACTTATTACAGACTATTATTCATGTAAAATGTTTGGACGTTGTTTAAAATGTTGCTTGTCATGCCATTACTTTGTGCATGTACGAGCCAAGTAATCTGAGACTGCATGTAAAAACTTAGTGAAGGGAATGCTTATTATTACTGGCAAGAAAACTGTGACGTTTTTGTGTGATGATGATACTAGTGTATAATATAATAAGCGTAAAGGTTACTGGATATTGTGGCAGTGCAATATCGTTATAATGCACAAGCCATATCCTAGGATTCCACTTTTGGGACAAACCACGAATCAGGATTATTGACCTTGACAGTGTTTGTATCCTTGAGATCAATCCATCTTTTTCAGAAGGACAGCTATCTTCTAAAAGTGCTTTTAGGCCAAATCTAGATGCATGTTTTTTGGAGAAGGCAAGACTGAATTGATCTCCAACCTGACTGACTCCAAATGCTCCTCAATGTGCAAAGGTAGATGTAGACATGTAGAGTTCTTTCATTCAGGTAGAAAAGCTTTTTATATCATTATTTGGTGCATAAACATGGCTTGATATTTGTAAGGGACTCGTGTGTTTTGGAAAGTAACATAATTTCACACTTAATTGTTCTTAAACCCAACCCTGCATTAAAAAAAAAATTAATAAATAAAAAAAAAAGGTTTTGACTTTAAGCCACTAAGTGTTTTCACAAAAAAGATGTATTCAATTATGTATTCAACCCAGTTAAGGAAAAATCCCCTTAAATTGTAAAACTAGTACTTAGAGATATTGTATATATTCTTTATTGTACTGTATACGTCTATTTTTTTTCCAACATGAGAAATCATCTACCTACACTTACTCACAATATGCTAGGATAGAATCCAAAGTGAGCACTGAGGAGTCAAGGCCGGTATTTTCAGCTCAGATTGATCAAATTTAGCTAATCTGTTAATTATTAAGCCCCTGATATCGATCGATAGTTCGGATGGGGTGTAATGATCTCCAAAGGAAATGTGAGTGTAGAATCAGAGAATCAAAGCATGACTTGCATGGTAGAGCTGGGAAACTTGGTGACTATGGGCTGCTGATGGATCAGACTGGTATTAGCACTCAGATGATCCATCATGTGATTGTGCAGCAAGTCTCACTGGGGTTACCACTGAAATATGAGAGCTCCCGGCTGTGCATCAGGTACAGAGTAAGTTGGTGGCATTGTAATGTACTTGACTTTACTTTTGTATAGACACACCGTACTTGTTGAACCTCAGTCATGCTTCCATGTTCTTTTTAGATAGAGGAAGCTTTCTTCTGGCAACCATTCCAAGCAAATTGTACTTGGTCAGTCCTCTTTTAATTGTTCTGTCATGGACTTTAACAGTTAACATGCTCGGTGAGGCCTGTAGGGTCTGAGATGTAGCTCTGAGCTTTGCACAGCCTCACACTCATGGGACGATTGGCAACGTGGTCTTTCCACTTGTCAATAATCACTCAATGTAGGATGCTGAACTCCAAATTGTTTGAATATCTTGATGTTTATAATCATTTGCTTCTCTAAGACCTTTCCCTCTTGGCATTTTGTTGGCAACACACGCCTGAAAGCTCCAAACAAGCAAACTGCCAAAACATTTGCTTTTATAGAGGTCCATATAGACACCCTGCTGATGATCAATTAATCAAGGGCTGATGATTAGCAGCACCTGGCTGCAACTTACCCTCTTAAATCTCTTACTGGGAAGCAGTAAGAGGAGTTTGCTCACAATAGTATTGCCCATATTTTTTTTTTTCTTGGCTTCTCACTCACTAATCATCTAGACCACTTCATCTTGTATACAGGGTCACCTGTAAAACCTATCAATCACAGGGAGAACATGCAAACAGACCTGAGGCTGGAATCGACCTGTACCCAGCTGCTTTTTGCCTTCATTTTTGTTAAATAAATAATGGGATGGTGAAAAAAGTTGTAGTTTGTCTGAGGTTGTATTTGCCTAATACTGAAAGGCACTGTGATCAAATGATTGATAACTAAAGACTTTGGACCACGACTATGTCAAAGACGACATATAGACACAATCTTCAAATGTAATTACATGAATGGCTGTCTCTGCTACACATAACTACACACACACACCATTCTTATCTTTGACAGGTATTATAGCACCTGTGAGGTCGGCTATTTCCGGAATGTCCACTGTGATGGCGGAAAATGCCGAATGCAATATGGCTCTCCTCTTTTACTTCAATTCAGACTATAATAATTACTAATAAACCTAATAAAAAAACGAGGTGTTTCTTTTACAAACATTATACTGCCCCGATCAACCCTGAGTGTTTAGACTTCCAGTTTCATAATTCACACTACTAGGACAATAATACATTTATTACTAATATTAAATATTACTAACCTTGAATATGTTTAAATAATAATAAAGCAGTAATTATTAACACTGTAGTGCCTCCTACTCGTGTAGCGTAGCAACGTATCATTAGCTGGCGTTAGCAACCGCGCTAACAAGCTTCATCTTATAATCCTCTCTCAGCACCTCCGTGCTTTAATCAACAATTAAATCCGATCAATAACGCACGTAAAGACAATTATTTACTGTTTACTCACCTTTAATACCGGCCATTGTCTCCACAATAAATTAAAAAAAAACGTCGGAACGTCAGAGACTCTTTTGCGCACCAACACAAGAGAGCGAAAGCGTCGCCAGAAGTGATCATCAGCGTATAACTAGAACGTATTTCCGGTATGGGATAGTTTGTAGATCGGAGCGATTGTTTAGCAAAGTGAGCCTCGGTTTGTCAGAGTCTGATTTTTTAATTTTTTTTAATTCTAAATTTGTTTTCTGTTTAAAATAAAATAAAATAAACGTACTGTATTTTGAATATAATAAAATATATTTTAAAAAATATTTACTGCCTCTTGTGATGTAGTACCGGTATACTTCCGGTGACTATATATTGCTATTCCGGCAAAATGGCGGCTGTGAGAAGCTGTAGTCTGGACTATGTGCCTGAAAATATTTTAATAGAAATTTTATCCTACTTAAATGTCCGGGAACTTATTCGCAATGGAAGGTAAATGAAATACACGTAAATGTATATTTAAAACTATTTTATATAATCTAGGCAATGGACTGAATCCTAGAAGTAGTTTTGGTGGATTAAATAGATTTACACAGCTCTTTTCACGTTTACGGTTTGTTAAAATAAAAAACGTATCTACCATACATTACATGTGAATAGCTGTTAAGTGTTGTAACAGTAAGTTATATTAGCTGTGTTTAAAGACAATGTCAGAGATGCTCAGGTGCAGCAACCGGAAGTAACAATGCATAAAGTAAACAAAGGGGGGAAAAAACAAACTTGGTTTTTATGAGGTTTGTGAAACCTGAGTATGTGTTTAATTGATTGTTTTTGCTGTATAGAGTATGTAAGCGTTGGAGAGGTTTAATAAAAGACCAGAGACTCTGGAGAACCGTGGACCTTTCCTCATGGAAACGGGTAAGTAAAGATGCTCACTTTACATTTCCTGTGTCTTTGTGTTTGTTTGTCTTGGTGTTTTATCTTCAGCTATCTTATTTATTACACACATTCAAGTGACATTTAATTTTCACTCAGTATTGAAGAAAGAAATTAGTGGGGTTCAATTTGGATTTATTTGTTGATATTCGAGTTACAGTCGATATGTAACGTAAAGGTAAAAGACACAGAGCTTTGAAGACATCAGAACGCTTTCTTGACTAAAGCCTGTGTGAAAACCTCCATAATCAAGTCTAAGACCAGGGCTGTGTCTCGTTCCACAGTGAACCTCAGTGTGCTCAAAACATGCTGCTTTATGTGAAGGGAATGTCGGTAAAGGGAACTTCCCTTAAAAAATTCCACAATTCAAAACAATGCAAATGTCACCAGCATTTATTGATTAAATTTAGTTGAAATTGATTTGGGCATATTAATATTATGTCATCCTCGATGATAATTATAATAGATATATACATGCCTTTTTGAGCTCCATTTCTTTCTCTCTTTCTTTCTTTCTTTCTTTCTTTTCACGCTCAAGCGAGATTCATTGACTCATGGGAAATTTTTCATGTCCACTTTACGTGAAGTGAAGACCCACTTGTTCTCTTGTTCCCTACACTGTTTCTTTTGAACTGATCAGGTTCACTCTCTGCAGTTTGTAATTGCACGGTGCAGTAAACTTCGTAGGTTACTATAAGCCAATCGAAATGCACCTCAGGGCAAGCCAAAGTTTTGTAAGGACAGAGAAAAGCAACATCATGATCTTTTTTTTTTTTTTTTTTTTTTTTTTTTTTTTTTTATCGAAGTTTTTATAATTTATTTTCAAACTATACAGAAAGAACAACAAGAAAACACAAAACCAAACTTCCAATCCCCAAAACACCAGACATAAATATAAGGATACTATACCAATCAGATGTCTGTAGGAAAGAACACAATAATAGCATAAATAATATTTCTTTACAGTACCATATTGCCTGTGTTCATTTCCTCAGCAAAAGTTATAAAAAGTATATTGTAAAATGTGCCAGTAGACCCTCTAATGTATACCTAATTTTCTCCAGCTTAAGATGGTACATCATTTCCCTTATTCAGTGGCTAAATGTTGGTGGATCAGGGTCTTTCCATTTAGTCAGTATCGGTCTCCTAGCCAAAGAAGGCCAATATTTTGATTTTGCTTTTGCTAAAATTAGTGTTTTTCGGGGCCACACCAAATGGAGATGGCACTGCTACTGTACCTCTCCAAATAGTCCAGAAAAGGTCACAAAAGTTTTGGTCCAGAACATGTAAAGTCAAGACCAAAACATATGCAGCAGAGTTGCAGGAGCCTTCCTGCATCTATCACATGTGGTATCTTTATCAGCTTTAATCTTAGAAAGTCTGACTTTTGACCAATGTAAACGATGTACAGTCTTAAATTGTATTACAGCATACCTAAGGCAAATGGATGATGAGAAAATTCCCTGTATTATTTTGTGCCAGATTTCCTCTGAAATTGGTTCATCTAAATCTGTCTCCCGAGTATTCCTGAGTAAATCTAAAGATGTTGAATCATATATACTGTGTAATTCATAAATCCTGCCTATAGCCTGTTTTTGGACTGATTTACATTCAAATATTGAATCTAATAAAGAAGGTGGAGGGTATGATGGGAAATGATTAGAATATCATGATCTATTTCAAATGAAAGCAAGCAAAAAGACAGCACATGCATTATGTTTGCTTGGTTGAGCATAGGGATCTTAATGATTAATCGTTAATTGTTTAATTGGTGATAAAAATGCAACCAATTAAGGGCAGAAATAAACTTGCTTTTAAACCACGCATTCACATATTCAACTGGTGATGTCATCAGCGTATTTGTTCACATATATGCCTATGTAATTGTCAGAGAATTGTTACACTTTTGCATGAAATAAACAAATATTGTGGCGTGTGAGGAGCTTCGTTCCCATTTTGACATGTAAAATAGTACTTATCTCTCGGTTTACATGCATGTGCAAAAGCAATGTATGTGAAGTAAAGTGTACAAAAAGTGATTGCAAGTTTATGTATGTGTGTGTCTTAGGTGACCTCACGGATGCTCTGGAAGTTATTGCGACAGTATTTGGGACGTGGTGTTTGTTCTCTGCACCTACGTGGGTTGCTACAGAGTGCACGCGGAGGGTCGTTTCTGTCTGAGCCGTGGCTGCAGAATCTGAGCGCAAAATGCCCTCGGCTCCGCAGACTCACTCTTAATCACACGGACCTGCGCGGACTGCACAGCTGCTCCTTATTACCTTCTAGTTTACAGGTAATAAGATGCCCCGATAATTGATCGGTGTGTGTGTGTGGAGCTGAGCTTAACCATAATATATAGATTTCATCATATCATACACATCACTGGGCCTTTGTTTCTTGTGTATTGATTAGTAGTAAATCCTACACTACAGTAGTAAAAAGGTAAGCTAATATAATGTTAGATCTCCAGCAGGAGCTATGATATTAAATAGCAGATTGTTACCAATTTATTTAATAAATAGCAAGTTTGAGTGGTGATGTAATCAAGCTAGTGATTGGCATATCAGCAGTAAGATAATTGTTTTAAGGATATGAAAGTACCCTGGAAAAAAAAAAAAACTAATAATTTTGGTGTCTATACTTTGTTAACAGGTTCTCGAACTGCGAAGCTGTGAACTCCCACCTGGCTTCTTTACCCAGAATCCTTCAAAGCAAGCGCAAACTGACAAAAATGGCTCAGGAAAAGAATCTCAGACTTCTTCCTCCCAGTCTAGTTGCGTTATCGAAGCACTAATACTAGACAACGTGCCATCATTCACAGACCAGCACCTAAAAAGTCTGAGTTCATGGGAACGCCTGTGCCGCCTCGAGCTGCGGGACGTCCTACGTGTCACTGTGGCAGGACTGAAAGGCTGCGCTCCACCTGGCCCACACGCATTAACACACCTCACACACTTGGAGCTGGAGGGGTTTAGCCGACAGCAGATGGCAGCTCTGGGCCTAGCTGAGGGTTGGGCGGGACTGGAACGACTAACGCTCGGTGGGCGAGAGGTCGCGCCTGGTCTGCTCTGCCTCAACCGCCTGGTCGGGCTGCGCTGCCTGCGCCTGCGCGGCTGCAGGGTCACTGAGGCTTTGGTGTTGCGCAGCTGCAGTGGGCTTAAAGAGCTGCGCACGCTTGAGTTCTTGCAAGTGGAGTTTGCGATGGAGGCAGAGAGAAAAGACAGTGAGAAGGATGAAAGGAGTGAAAATGACCCAATGCCTGGCCTCAGACAAGCGCTGTCCAATCTGCTGCCCAAGTGCAGTGTGCTGTTCACGCAGTGTACCGTTATAGCTAATAGTATGGACTGATACACATCATAAAATTACTGTTATTGTAACCATGACAAGATCAAGATATGTTTTATAAATTATCAGCAAGATTTTTATAATGAAGACCAAACATTGTACAAAGGTTACAGACTCATCAGCCTAGCAACAAGTAGCCATTTGGATGCTAACTTTATTTAGACCAATCACAGAAAGCCTACTAACAACCACTGCGGTTTTACAGTCAAATCTGCCTGGCAACAAGTAACCAACTGCATGTTAGGTTAATTTGGACCAATCACAGAAAGCCTACTAACAACCAAGGGCAAATCTGCCTGGCAACAAGTAGCTAATGGGATGCTAGCAATATCCACTGTTAGCAAAAGTGTATTTTTGGTGATTGTTGAATGAATTGGTTTCTTACTTTTTTAACATCACATTGCTGTTTTCTTGTGTGTTTTGCCGCTTTCAGCTTGTCAGCACACTTTAAAAGAAAAACATATTGATACTAAGTACTATAAACGTAAAAATGTACTGTAATTAAAATTAATTCTAGGTATACACAGTTTATCTGTTTTATTTCTTTAGTTTGGAACAGGTGGAATTGTACATTAGAAGGTAGCAGGTATTCAGATGATAATACAGTTCCAGTTGGAAACATATGACAGAAGTTTTCCTCGGGACTCATGAAAGGATAAAGTAATAATGCATTATTGACTTTTAAACCTCCTATGTTACATCACACAAGACTCTACTATGTATAAAATCATGCTGATGTGTTTTTGGAAGATTTAAAAAGCAAAATATTTAAATATTTTTATTTTGTACTGTACTACTTAATAAAGTAGTATGAGATATTAATAAATAGAGTGAGAAACAGCATGTGTGTAATTTTGTGATGGTTACAATTACAGTAACAAACTTTTAACAATTTCATATCAACAGGTTCATATGAATTGGTTTTGCTGAAATGAGCAATTGATCCCATTAATTTGATTTTGATTTGATTAATCCTTTATTTTTCTTTTTTTCCCCCTGCTACATTAATGCCCTTATCTCTGTGTTTCATTAGTGCTTGGATCCATCAATCGAAAATTTTTCTCAGTACACCAGAACTGTGTCTCGTATTGCCTGCTTCACGTCTAAAACACTGGCCTTCCAGAAACTCCTTTAATGGCCCAGACATGTGGAAATGGCCTGGAGCGAGGTCAGGACTGTATGGGGCTGTCACTATAACTCCCAGCCGAGTTCCTGTAATGTGCAAGTGGAGCAGTGGGAAGTATGAGGTTGTGCATCGTCCTGCAAAAACAGGTGAAAAACCATTGGTGATCAAACCAGGCCGTTTTTTCCTGAGAGCGTTCTACTCACTGAATGTTCACGGAAACGACTGCAGTAGGCTCAGAGCCACTTCAGCTGGGAATGTTATGTTTGCACCATTTAAATGTTTTTTTTTTTTTTTTTTTTTTTT
>JAQMYG010000008.1:20950691-20964079 GCA_030014215.1 Clariallabes teugelsi | reverse complement strand
AGAGAACCTCAACATCTTCAGCTCTGCTACCTCTAGCTCTGCCTCCTGTCTTTTCTTCAGTGCCACTGTCTCTAAGCTGTAGAGCATTGCTGATCTCACCACTGTCCTGTACACCTTTCCTTTCATTCTCGCTGATACTCTTTTGTCACATAACACACCTGAGACTTTTCTCCACCCATTCCAACCTGCCTGTACACGCACCTCCTTTCCACACTCTCTGGTGCTTATTCAGTAAATAAAAATGTTGAAATGGGAGGTGACTGTGAGGGAAAGGGTGGTGGGAGATAAATTAATGAATGTAAAACTACAGCATGTAAGGACATTCTACACAAGTGTGTACTTACAGCTTGTGTGACAACAAGCACGTGCGAAATGACGCACATACACTTTATAGACAAAAGCATTTGGCCAAACCTGTTAATTATCGAATTCAGGCCCCTTATCCCCACTGAAGGGCAGGAAGGAAATGTTAGAGCTGCAAAAGGTAGACCAACTCCATAGTGAAGTATGCGTATTTAGATACAACGTCATTGCAGGTTTGGCCAAAAACCTTTGTTCATACACTGTACTTTTTGGCGCTATGCTGCGTCTTTACAGTAATAAATACAAATCTCCAGCAGCCAATCAGATCGCGAGAGAGAACTTTTCGCTAACGCACACGTCATTTCAGCAAATCATATTCACTTACGGCAAGGACGCGCATCAGCCAATCAACACATAGGCGGAAGTGACGTTGAGCGTTTTGAAAACGTTGGCGGTTTGTTCAGGGAAGAAGACGGACGAGTGCTGTCGCTAAACCGAACAAATAAATTAAGGTTTTAGAGCTGTTTTCGGGAATATGCAGGTAATTAAATCATTATACTAATTATTTATTGTTAAGCTTAGGAAACAGCTTGATTTAAGTCTCGATAGAGAGTGAAGGAGGAAAAAACCGTTTGTCAGTTGCTAAGGTATTTAAACCGGCTCGTTATAAAATGGCGGAGTGTAAAGAGCGTTACATTGGTGTTATTAATGCCTGTTTGTTATAGTGCGTGTTATATGATTTCTCAATGTTTCTTGATGTTCATATTGTAGCTAGAAAGCGAGCTCTGTTAGTTAGCAGGATTGATTTCCACAGTCTTATTTAAAGGATTTGTCTAATGTTAATTAATCTTCCTTAATATTTACCAAAGGTTTTTTTTATTTATTATTTTTTTAATCTGTGTTTTCAGAACAAGGAGAACCGTGAACCCAGAGTCCTCCTCACACAGGTAATAAACAGTACACACTGTTTAGTGTTACATGCATGTAATTTCCTGTGCAGTAACTGGTTTTCTCTCTCTTGCTCATTTAATTTTTTTCATGGTTAAAAATGAATAAGGATATTGTCAATGATTTGTTGTTTTCTTGTTCACTAAGTGTACTACCATACTTTATGTCCAGTCATAATCAATATCTTGGTAAAATCTTGATTATCCAAGTTTAATTTGTGGCCTGAATTAATGAAAAATGGCATGAATGTGTAAGAACTTGAACCTCAGATTTTTACCTTTTGTATATAGAAAACTGACTTAAGAATAATGATTTAAGTTAATGTTTAGTAATGTAGTAAGAACACTTTTATGTGGTAACTGAATGTGCTGTACAGGCAAGTACAGTAGTTGAAATTAAATGATTAAACAATTTTAAATTGCTCTTATGCTGTCTAAAAGTCAGCATAAGAGCAAAATACATTCTTTTTTTTTTTTTTTTTCTTTTTTTTTTTACAAAGCATGTGGTAGTAATATAATATGCAATGTATGGATGTACCTAATTAAAAAGATTAACCTTTTTTTATTATTATTATTAATATATTTGAGTGTAAGCATGGTGGACAAACACCTTGAAAAACAGTTTGGTTGTTTTTGTTACAGTTTAATACAAAAATCCCTTGTAGTGTTCTGTATTAAATATACAGTACAGCCATGGCCCAAAGTTTTGCGGATTACACAAATATTAATTTTCCACAAAGTCTGCTGCTTCCGTGATTTTATTTATTATTTTTTTTATCAGATGTTACCATGCTATACTGACACATAATTACAAGCATCAGTGTCAAAGGCTTTTAGTGACAATTACATTAAGTTTATGCAAAGAGTATGATCAGTTGTGCCATTATTTGCTGTTGGCCTACATTTTAATAGCATTTTATCTGTGTCAAAATAATTACACTATTACTATTTGGATCAAATCATGCAGTCCTTGTACGAGTATAAATCAGTCCCTCATACACATCTTGTATGTGTTCATTGATGTAGAATAAGGTGTAAACTGTTCTACACCCAAGCTCACTCTCAAACCTGCTGTAAAGTAGTAAAAAATCGATATATGCTGCTTTGTGTACATTTCATCATCGTTAATTTTGAATTCTCTTTGGCTAACAGTTTGGAAAAGTCCTATATTTTATTGAAAGGCTATATTATTGTTTGTGTTTAACAGACAGTCGGACCTTTCAGAGAAGAGATGAACCCTGGAGCGCTTATGGGTAATACTAAACTTGACACTGGGAAAGCTTTAAGAACCATGCCCTTATTTATTATTATTATTATTATTATTGTTGTTATTGCACATAGTTGGGACTATAAATTATTTCTCTTTTTCAAGGTCCTGGCCGAGTCCCAGTGAAACCCAGTTCACAAAAGTAAGTTGTGCACCCATGTGAATAATTCTTCTACCTAAACATTTAACAAAAGTAAAAAGCTGTTAGTGTTAATGCTTCTCTATATTTTGTAAAATATTCTTTAATTTTCCTCTTTTAAGACTAAGAAACCGGAAATAAATGAAATTAATGCAATGGGAGGGCAAAAAATGATCTCAAGCTTTTCGGCTTGGAATTTTTACCATGTGGAGTATCATAAAGTAATGGCACTTATGGGGAACGGTGAAAGTCAAGGCAAGAACTGAAAGACCCAAACATTCATATGCTGCTGCTTGTATGCTAGGCAGAAAAGCAACGCAAGGGGGCAAAAACAAACAAACGCAAGCAAGTAACTGGAGTTGGTGGTACACGATTCAACTGTGTAGTGATGCTTGCAAACATGATCTGCATGGAAAAGTAATAGGACGACAAACCATAATTGTGGAATCATCACAAAATCAAACTATGAAGCATGTAAAATGAGAGTTCTGGGTATAAACGTGACACACAAGGAG
Organism: Clariallabes teugelsi; assembly: GCA_030014215.1. NCBI lineage: Eukaryota > Metazoa > Chordata > Actinopteri > Siluriformes > Clariidae > Clariallabes > Clariallabes teugelsi. The sequence goes on along the minus strand of JAQMYG010000008.1, from coordinate 20,960,908 downwards.
CTGGAGCTAAAAAGTAATAAATAGGACAATAATCCAAGATTTACATCAAAATCCTTCTAGACATGGAAGCTGAGGATTTTGGAATCGCACTTGCATTTCACTGACCTTAAAATAGAAAACAAATAAAAAGAACCATTGCTTAATACTTGTGGAACATTTTGGTTTTAAAAGTTTGGGTTTGTTGTGTACTACATTCCTCTTCAAACTTTGGCACACAGCTTTAAAGTTCTGAGCACAAAGTGTTTGTATAGGACAAAACGTTTACAGTTTAGAAAGCTGTTGGGGAGGTGATCTTCAGGTGAACATGTCCTGGACTGAGAGTCTATAGTAACAAGGACTCTCCCTGGTTTTCTACTGTATTGCCTGTTAATTGGCAGGCTCTGAACCCAGGTGTTAATTTGAATGTAGAATAGACTGTTTTGTAGAGTTTCTTAAACAATGAACTAATTACATAATGTATAACCTGTGTGCCTTTTATACAGGAAATTCTCAATTAAGGACTTTGATATCGGTCGGCCGCTGGGAAAAGGCAAGTTTGGGAATGTGTATTTGGCAAGAGAGAAGAAGCTGAAGGTCATTGTGGCGCTGAAGGTGCTCTTTAAATCCCAGATGGAAAAGGAAGGAGTGGAACATCAGCTCAGACGAGAGATCGAAATCCAGTCTCACCTCAGGTAGGTGTGGCTTTTTGTCTGTCTGTGATGGCCAAGCCATTCGAGGTAATTTTTGACCTGAAGTGTAAAGTTGTTTGAAGGCACATCTTTTCTAAATGTTTTGTTCTTGTATGCAAAAATATGATTATAGTGTTGGAAATTGGTAATTATATATATTTCTGGGGGTGGCTGGAACGAATCTGCATTTACATTATTTCCTATAGAAAAATGTATTCGCAATACGAAATTTCGCCTTAGGTTGTCTGGCGGCAAGTACTTATGTCATAAGTTTTTCTTTTTCTTTTTTTTCCATTGTGTTTATGAGCCGTAAGTAATTTTGTGTCTCGTTTGTAGGCATCCGAACATCCTACGCTTCTATAACTACTTCCACGATTCTGCACGCGTGTTCCTCGTTCTGGAGTACGCACCCCGTGGAGAGATGTACAAAGAACTGCAGCGCTGTGGCCGCTTCAGTGATCAGCGCACAGCCACGGTCAGTTTTCACATCATCCCTTATTTAATACTTCGAATTAACTTTGAGTACAGGGCTGTTTTCAACTGTTGTTTTTTTTTTTGTGGTAGTTTATGGAGGAGGTTGCAGATGCTCTTCAGTACTGCCATGAAAAGAAGGTGATCCATCGAGATATTAAGCCAGAGAATCTGCTTCTGGGCTTCAGAGGAGAGCTCAAGATTGCGGACTTCGGTTGGTCTGTCCATGCGCCATCGCTACGGTAAACATGGTTCACTTGATGATAAACTAATTTATTATTCTGCAACAGACGCAGGGACGACTTTTAATATTTGCCGTTTACATGTAGACGGCGCACCATGTGCGGCACTCTGGATTATCTTCCCCCTGAGATGATCGAAGGGCATTCCCACAACGAGAAGGTGGATCTGTGGTGCATCGGTGTGCTGTGTTATGAGTGTTTGGTGGGAAATCCTCCATTTGAGACATCCAGCCATTCAGAAACCTACAAACGCATCACAAAGGTTTGTGTTCACGCTACAGTTTTATTTTATAATCTACTGTTGCCTTGGTTTCCACCCCTCCCCCACCATAATAGAAGAGGAATAAAACACTTAGTTTGCTATTACAACGTAGTATCTAACACAACGTGACAAACAAAATGTAACTAATTAATGCTGACATTGTGTTAAGAGGAACAAAACCCACTGGGATGTGATGTCCACATGATTGTCAACTTTGTGGTGGTAACAGTCACTCTGTTTCAGCTAAACACATGCTTGTATAAGGTTTCTGTGCTTGTCTTTTAAATTATATGTTTAAAAAAAAAACATGATCCACAAGTATATAAAATGCAGCTTAATTCTTGCCTGTTTGCATCAGAAGGCCAGTGCTTCCAATTATCATGTTGGTTTTAATACCCTTCATGTGAATTGTGTTCACCAGGTTGATCTCCAGTTTCCCAAATTGGTTTCAGAAGGTGCCCGTGATTTGATCTCCAAGCTGCTGAGGCACAGCCCCTCCATGCGTCTGCCTCTGAAGAGTGTCATGGAGCACTCATGGGTGAAGGCCAATTCACGCAGAGTTCTTCCCCCTGTCTGCCAACCCAAACCTGCTCCTACACAGTAGCCTTAATTCGGACTATGATTTTAATATCTTTAATACAATAAAAAAATTTTTTTAAGTATTTAATGAATGTGTTGAGCAGGTTTTGTAGGACTCCTTTTGGTGGGAAAGGTGGCCATAAAATGTCCTCCCTTACATGTATGGCTTGTGCTTGGTCTGTGTATGTATAAGCAACTTGGCCCTCCTTATCCTAACAGATTGACCACTTTATTAAATACACTTACCACAAATGTATATACATGTGTACAGTTCCTAATGGAAGAGACCAAAATAAACCAGTTCCTGTTGTTTTATGAGGGTGGAACCACAATAGGACTATATAGTAGAGAGTATACTTAGCTGGATATTTCTTTGGTTGCGTGACCCTCCCCCCCCCCCCCAACCACCTCAACTGTAACATACTTGTATCTTATTCCATGTTTGTCCTTTATACACTGTAGTTTGTATTTTCTATGTGTTTAGAGCTTTTATTGCCTTCACTGTTAGCACTCAGGTTGGATGACTGAACAGTGAAGAAACACACTGTAGTGGTGTGTTATGGTGCGTGGTCTAACTTCATGGAACTTGTTTAAAAATGACTCTTAAATAAAAGCCCAGTGATTTCTTAAACATATTAAGATTTCTGTGTTTTGTATTATTTACATTTCATAAATTTCCTTCCTAACCTAATTTGAATTATCCCTGATTGTCATTTAGGGTCTTGGTTAGTAGCTCTCATTACTTGTGAATTAGTCTGTCGAAGTTACCAGAAGATGGAATAAGTGTCCATCAATTATTCACATATGCCTAGTTGGATTTAATTTGTCATCTCAGTGTTTAGGAAAGTACAGAGCTCCTAATTATTTTCACCCCTAAGGTCACCAGAGGGGCTCCGTAGGAAAGTGCAATTTTGACTAACTTTAAATATTGATTGAAGAGGTAAAGCTTTAAGTGGGACAGTGTGGAGCTTAACATTTTGCAAATATTATTTTTTTTAATCAAGAGCCACTGTAGATATTTTTAATTTCTCTGAGGAATCTGTAACATACATTAGGTTGTTTAGGCGTTTTTTTCCCGCCGTTCTCAGCGCTCGCTCAGAGGTAGCGTGGCCGAGCGGTCTAAGGCGCTGGATTAAGGCTCCAGTCTCTTCGGGGGCGTGGGTTCGAATCCCACCGCTGCCAACAAGCTTTTTTTTTTTTTTTTTTTACTTTAAAAAAAATCACTCTTGGTATGGTTATTCTTAGGATCATGAAAATAATTAAATATCTACTAACGTGTTCAAATAATTCTCATTTAGTCCTCCATTTCTGCACGTGGCGTGCTTTCTTCTCACAAGCATTGTCTGACCTTATGAGCTACCCATCCTTTAGGACACCAGTACCTTAACGTTAGTTTAGAAATACAGATTTATACAACAGAATAAGAGAAAGAAAGGCGATTTAAAAAAAAAATCACAACCTGTAATTAGCTTCCTTTTTAACAGCAACATGTCGAAGATATTTTATACCGAAAGATGGAGCTGTTGCAGAAGACTTACCTGATGTATAAAGGCTCAGTGTATTTTTATAATATGTTCTACACAAATTCGTTAAATTGACTATTTTAAATTACTTACTATTGTTTTTTTAAGCACTTTCGGTATAAGGGCAGCTTAATAACTATAATTTCCAGAACATCAAACGATTATTTTTATTTTAAGAAGTAGGGAAAATCACAAGAATACAACAAACAAAATTATAAATCACTAAAATAAAATTTAAAAAATACAATTATTAATTTTTGTTCGTTTGCTAAGTTTTAAAATATTTTATACCATGATAAGGGTAAAAACGTTTGTATTATTCTGCACCGGGTGTTTTACTTCCTGGGTCATCGCTCTACTACCGGGTCATTCATGTTCAACGCCGAAATCAAAATATTTCCACCGACAGTCACTGAACCTCAACCTGAGTCTCGTGATATCGTTTTTACAACGTTTTATTAAGCACTAAAACAGGCCAGATGGCTGGTTTACCCCCGGGTGACCCTCAACTGGTCGCAATGATCGTGAATCATTTAAAAACACAGGGGCTTTTTGACCAGTTCAGGAGAGACTGCTTGGCGGATGTCGATACAAAGGTAAGCGGTGTTTGTGCTAAGCTAACGGCTAATGTCACAAGTTAGGATTTCAGTTTGGTTAAAATGATTTCTCTAAAGGTTGTGTATAATATGCTGACGTGTATCCTGTACGAAATTATATATAAATCAATACTCAGTGCTCTGGAGCTTGTAGAGTAATATAAATACATCTATATATTTCTCTTCATAATTCACAGATTAGTCATTTAAGTATGAAGGATATCCTTGTTCATTTTGTTTAATATTGTATTAATAAATGTTTCAAAGTATAAATTGAGACGACTACTACTACTACTACTAATAATAATAGCAGTAGTATGGGAAGAAGTAGTAGTAATAATAAAGACAAAATAATAACCCCTCTTTACAACCGTGCTAAGCAGAAATGTGTGAAATATTTAGGTGAATGAGATTCGACAGCAGGAAACCACATCAGGTTTCACTCCTGTCAGCCACGAACAATCTGATCTGATGTGGTCTTGTCCTGCTGTAACCTTTCTCCCTCAAGTTTTCTCAGATTTTGCATTCAGGGAGGCTGTACAATCCTGCACAGTTGTAAAGAGTAGTTCCTGTCAGCTTAGATAATTATCCATAATTACTAGAGACATGACTCTTCAGAGAACTCCCGATACGATATTACATATTCGGTGCTGATTCCATTTGCATTGTGATTCTGAAAGCATGGCGATTTTATAATGTATTTTGGTTCCATGCTATTTCTTTCTTTTTTTATTGATTTAATTTTATTCAGATTTTTTTACAATTCTAAACAAACCTAGCAAATAATTTTCTCATACGAATACAGTGCTGTTCTGTGCTGCCTGCCAACGTGTGAATAGTTTAGATCTTAGGATTATAGACGAATGGCGCTTTTTTACCACCTCGAATGCAGACGTACAGTGCTGTAAAAAAAATTACCCATTCCTATTTTTTTTTTTTTTGGCAAATTTGTCATACTTGAATGATTGAGATCATTAAAAATTATTTTTAGTATTTTTGTCCATCCATGTGCCAATTTTAATACAAGATAAAACAAAGATAGCCTGAGTAAATACAAAAATGCAGTTTTAAAATAATGTTTGTTAATTTTTCATTTATTAAGAGGAAAAAAGTTGTTACCATTGCTTTTTGTGAAACAGTAATTCCCACCCTTGCTAAATCATGAATTTAGTTGAGTTAATTTTTTTAGTTAAGCAATTTCCCTCTGGGATTAATAAAGTTCTTTGAATTGAATTGAGTTAACACCCAGGCCTGTTTACTGCCAGACATGTTGAATCAAGAAATTACTAGGACCTGTCTGACAAAGTGAAGCATGCATTATCTAAAAATGTAACACAATCTAAAGAAATTCAAGAACAGATTAGAAACAAAGTAATCATCATATCAGCCATTCAGCTTTGGGACTCCAGCAAACCACGGTGAGAGACATTTATTCACAAATGGAGAAAACTGGAACAGGAGTGACTGGCCTACCAACGTTACTCCAAGAGCACATTTACAATTCATCCAGAAGCTCATAAAAGAACGCAGAACAACATCTTAAGAGCAGGCCTCACCTGCTTCAATTAAGGTCAGTGTTTGTGATTCAACAATATGAAAGAGACTCAGCAAAAATTAGCATCCATGGTAGAGTTCCAAGGTGAAAGCCACTGCTCACTGCAAAACGAACACTAAGGTTCGTCTCACATTTGCCAAAAAAAAAAAACATCTTTATTATCCTTAAGATGTTTGGGGAAACATTTTGTGGATTAATAAAACTAAAGATGAACTTTTGGAAGGTGTGCGTCCTGTTACATCTGGTGTAAAACTAACACAGCATTTCATAAAAAGGACATCATAATAGCAGTCTAACGCTGTGATGGTCTGGGGCTGATTTGGAGCTTCAGGACCTGGCCGCCTTGCCATAATTGATGGAACCATGGATTCTGTGCTCTACCAGAAAATTCTAGAGGAGAATGTCCGGCCATCAGTTCGTGACCTCAAGCTCAAGCACACTCGGGTTATGCACGATGATCCGAAACACACCAGCAAGTCAATGTCTTCAATGTGGCTGGATTAAAACAATTCTGCAAAGAAGAGTGAGCCAAAATTAGTCTACAGTGATGTGAAAGACTTATTGCATGCTCTTGATTGCAGCTGTTGCACACCCAGTTATTAGGTTTAGGGGCAATTACTTTTTCACCTAGGGCCAGATAGGTTTGGACTTTTTTTTTTCATCATTTAAAAACTGCATTTCATATTTTTATTTGAATATTTTAAAAAATATATATATTTTGGAGACAGTGTGGCGATGCGTGAATTGCCACACAAAATAATCCTGATGCATAACTGAAATAATCTTTTTTTCTCCATATCTCTAACAATTGCATGAATGAACAGATGTGTTCCTAATAAAGTGTTTGGCCAGTAAAAGTGTTTGATTGTGCCTCTGTTTAAGCCTGCATACCTGCACCTGAGACAGCGAGTGGACAACTTCGTGTCCAATCACCTGTCTAACCACACATGGAGTCCTCAGCTCAACAAGAACCAGCTGAGGAACAGCATCAGGCAACTCGTGCTGCAGTATGTATCAGCTGACCTGCATTTCTGCTTATTTTAATACCAGAACCAAGTGGGGTTGGCCTAAACTTGTGCTTCAAATTATTTAGAACTTTGGAATATTTGTGGTTTTCTATGTCTGTTTAGTTCTTGTGTGTGTGGTGTTTTTTTTTTTTTTTTTAATACTAAATTTGCAGCAAAAAAAAAAAAAAAGGACATCCAAGCACTAGACCTGGGACTTAATTCTTCTTACATGGATTGGATTGTTGATCATTTAACATGATCCTAGATTCGTCCATTGTCCAGACTCCTTGTCAGACTTGTTACCATGACAACAAGTCTGTAAGTAGTAATGTAAAAAAAAAAAAAATGTATGAAACATGCACCTCCCCTGAAATGTAACTCAAAACACGCAGTTCCTCAAATGACCACTAGGACTACTTGCTACTTATTTAACATTTGTTAGTTCTAACTCCAACAAGGTTCAGTTACATTCGCTTTTGTACCTGATAAAAACTCACCAGAGAATGGCGAAGAGACTGAGTCCAGTGGCATAGTAATCTTGCTGCCAACTAGTGGTTTGACAGTGTAATTGCAGCACAATACAGACACACCACAGTGCACAAGTTTAAACCCTCACGATGCTGTAGGCTCTCTTAGACTTGATGCAGAAGCATAAATCAGGCTTAACTCACGATAAAAAAAAAAAAATCAAACCTTTATTGTGTACCGCAGGTCAGGCTTGCTGGAGCAGGGCGTAGATCGGATTGTAGCGCAGGTCGTGGACCCCAAAGTTCAGCACACCTTTCGGCCACAGGTGGAACGTGTTGTCCGTCAGTTCCTGTCTCCCGGTAACCACGTAGAGGAAGAGGAGTTTCCACACGAGTTCACGCAGGTGGTGGAAAACCAGGAAGCTCAGCAGCTTTCGCAAGGTAAAAGAGCTCACACTGTTTTGAAATTGATGCATTTATATCATGATATGCTCTTTCTTCATGTTTGTCTTTCTTTTACGTTTGGTCTCTCTCTTTCTCACTTTCTCTCTATCCTGACGCTTGTATATCTCTCTCTCCCCTTCCTCAGCAATGTCCTCAGCGCTGATCTCAGACTCCGCCCCCTACGAGACACTGGACGGAGGAGAGGAAGACATGAACTTGGTAGAGGACGATGACAAGGAAGCGGAGGTGGCAAAAGAAGAGGAGCAACAGCAGGAGGAGAAGCGTGGAGAAAACGAAGACCAGGTGAAGAAAGAGCGAGAGAAGGAGGTGGAGGAGGGACAGAAAGATTCGACGGAGGTGGACATGAAGATGGAGCATCCCGAGGAGGTCAAGAAAGAGGAAGAAGAAGAGCGGGAGGAGGAGATGCAGGGGGAGGAGGAAAAGAAAGGAGATGAGGAAAAAGAAAAGAAGGGAGAGGATGCGAGAGAGAAGAAATCGTCAGTGAAGAGCAAAGAGGAGAGCACGGACAAAATGCACATTCGCCAGAAAGCAAGAGAACGACTGAAAGAAGGTAACGGTGATCCAGTATTGTGTCAAACCAAAGTGTTGTCCTGGATTTTTTGCTCATCTATGTGTGTGTGCGTGTGTGTGTTGTGGCAGAATATTCTCTCGAGGACTCGGATCTGGAAGGTTTGAGCGACATCACAGTAAGCTCCGTTCACACCAGTGATCTTTCGTCTTTTGACGAGGACAGCGAGGACGAAGACCCTCCTTCTGAATCCACAGAGGAAGGAGAGATCACCTCAGAAGGTGATCTCCTTTTTTTTTTCTTTTTTTTTTCTTTTTTTACACATTTCTCAAGCTTTCTTTTGTCAGAATTCTCAAATCTGATTGGGCAGGAGGTGTTGATACATTTTTCTTGTCAGTAGTTTTGAGAGTAACAGGAATGAACTAGTTTGACATGGTTCACATTTACGGCTGTTTAGCTGTCGATTCATTTTTAATCGGGTTTATTTGCTAATACAATTAGTAAAGATTCACCGATTGATCACGCATGAGCTCCAGAGTCATCTAAGATCGTGAGTTCGGATCTCGGGTGATGCATCCATAGTCAAGCAAATTTGCTGTTTTGTCACATCAATCATAGAGGCACCAGGTCATCGTCTGGGTTTTATTTTTTCGCCCCCAACACTGTGTGCAGTGGTTTAAAAAAGTAATGTGTCTCTGAAGAAGCAGGTGATGGTCCTCGCCACTCCCTGTTGCCTTTTTTTTTTTTTTTTTTTTTAAGTCGGATTTTGTTCATACAAAAGTAGCTCTGATCTGGAGAAGGTACTGTAACCCGTTTTGGAGAAAATGTTTCTTTTCATGTTTTATTACAAATGTAAATCAATCAGCTATAATATTGGCATGTGACATGATTAACATTGTTTATCTTGTTACAGTAGCACCTGGAATTGGGTGGAATATATTAGGCAGCAGGTGAACATTTTGTCACCGAAGTTGATGTTGTGGAAGCACAAAAAATGGGCTCATGTGTCTTACGTTTACACATACCACCTAACCAAATATTGTTGCAGACCAAGTACACCTCTTTATGGAAACCATATCCTCTGCTGTTAGTGAAAAAAGGTTTTGGTCTACCGGATAATTGGATTGCGGATCGGAATGTCCCAGGTTTAAACCCCAGCACCAACAAGTGACCACTGTTGGGCCCTTGAGCAAGGCCCTTAACCCCCAACTGCCCGTGTGTAAAATGAGATAAAATGTAAGTTGTTCTGGATAAGGGCATCTGCCAAATTCCCTAAATGTAAATGTGTTGACAAAAGAGCAACTGTAGGATGTGCTGGAAAAACAAGTCCGGTCCATGGAGGGCCCACATCGCAACTTACAGGATCTGCTATTTGACCGCTTGGTACCAAATACCACCTTTAGAGGTGTAGTAGAGTTAATGTCTTGATGCAACCGGGCTTTTTTGGCAGCAGAACTCTGATTTGCACAATATTAGGCGGTTGTAGAGATCCATTAACGGATTCGAATCCTTCTGAATCACTCACTCGACAGATTCAGGTCTCATGAGTCCTTTGAGTCACTTGAGTCAGTAGGGATTCTGACTGCATTTTCCTATGGTCCTTCCACTAGAGGGCGCTCACTGAATCCCTGGAATCCACCGATTTGGGCCCGGTTTCCCGATAACGATTGATCTTAGCGCTTAAGAGTGTTTTCTACGAGTCATTTTGCGAACGTACGTTATTGTTTCACGTGCATTTCCCAAACATGCACTTAACACAGTTGCACGTAGCCCTGCTTTAAGTGCTACTTAGGAGTGGCTAGGGTTAGGGTTAGAGATATATCTGTTGGTCACGTGCTGAAATGTCACGCTGTAGAATGGCTCGTCATTGTTGC
>JAQMYG010000008.1:20921071-20931071 GCA_030014215.1 Clariallabes teugelsi | reverse complement strand
ATTAATTACATTAATTGGAGTTTAGTAATCCAGTAAACGAGTTTTTTAATTGTGTGTGTGTGTGAACTCTAAATAGACCTGACAAGAACAATAAAAATAAATATTTAAACTACTACTAATAATAATGCAATTTAAGAATAAGAACACAGTAATAATATTTTTTCTTTAATTAATATTTTAACCCTCAATATCTGGTTTTGTCAATTTAACACCTTTTTCTCCCAAAGGATTTACAAGTACTTAAACTGCCGAAAAACAGGGTTTAAAGTGTCAAGTTCAACTTTATTATCGTTATTATCATTATTATCAGAATTATAATCGGGTTTTATTTGCCAAGTATGCTGACACAAATAAATTTGATTGCGACTGTTTGTGGCTCTTAACCTACAGACCAATATAAAACACTGTACATAATACCCTGGACATTTGTTACAGACATATAATTATTATTATAATGTGGAACAGATATACATAAAGTGAGTGTGCAAGGTGTTGCAAGTAACCGTGGTGTGCATAACATATAATAAGTAGTGCAAACAGCAGTAATGTGCAGTAGGATGTAAGACGTTTGTAAAAAAAAAACAAAAAAAAAACATGTTGATGCATTTACACAATACACAGTACAAGATGTTTGAGTAGTGTAAATAACAGCAATGTACAGTAATTATCATGATAAACAATAAAAATTAAGGAATATTTTGCATTAATATGAATATATATGTACCCCAGTTTTTTAAAGAGGGTGACAATGGACATATAGCCTAATCAAGACGCAATAGTGTCAAATAAAAAAAATAGTGTATATATTTTTTTAAATTACATTACTATATTGAAGAGTATATATCACCTAAACAATATGGTAAAGCAATATTTTTAAAATGTACATGGTGCACAGAGTTTCTGGAGGAGAAACAGGAGGTTTCAAACAAAAGTGCTCCCTCAGCTGTTCGAGCTGCAGGAGGAAAAAAATCAGTTCATATTTTTTTAGGCGTAGTAAGAAAAAAAGGAGTAAAAGCGACGGAACTACTGTGTTTTAATTAGATAAGTAAATGTCTAGGTGTTATAAATTGATATATTATAAATGGATATATATGGGCTAGGTTTATTTATGAAATAAACGAAGCAATAGTTGCTGGTTTTGTAAAAACTATGTTGTTGTGAAGTTTCATGCCTGATTTTTAAGCTCTTTAGACTGGGATACATAACACCGCCAATGAGGATTTCAACTGAGAAGTCATGATGTGCATTTAAATGTGTAAATGTGTTAAAACATACACTGTATATCTCTGTTACAAGCAGGATTTTTATGTCACTGTGATGTGCCAGTGGAAACAATATGTGAATAAGAATTAGTAGCCATACAGATTACAGTATATACGCCAATGAACTTAAAATGATGCATTAAAAAAAAAAAAAGTTCATGCCACATGCGAGGAATTGAGGGGAAAATGCGGCTTAACATTCCCAAATCACAGATCACTTATTTCCTAGCACGCAACAGAAGATCATTATGCTGCCTGCAATTTACTTCATGCGCAATTTTTATTCCTTGGCAATGCACATGTACGCCTATCTATGCCTTTATATTTCTACTTAAAAAAAAAACTTGTTTGTGCTTTTGAGGATGCAAACAAGCGCGTGGAGGGTGTGATTTTTTATTTATTTATTTTTTTTCATCCGGGTACTGGATCACGTACTATTTCCCCATACTCTTTAGCACTTATACTCATGCATGGCGTATCAGGGCGTTCCGAAGATGACGCACGAGCTCCAATCACTCCCGTGCTCCACTAAATCCTGTCCAATAGGAGACAGAGAGTTTCTGGTCGCTCTGTGATGTCACTCACAGGTGAAAGTGGGAACGGTTAGGGCGTGTTGTATGAGTGTGTGAGTGGGTGTGGGTGTGGGAGTGTACGTGTGTATGTGTGTGTGTGTGCTCTGTCTTTCTCGGACGCAGGAGCGCGCGGTAGCGACGTGGACCGACATGAGAGTCGCGCGCCACCGCCAATCGTGGAAGCATGCTGGAGTAGAAGAGCGGATGAGTGCACGCAAGCAGAACGAATCGGTCTTATTGTGCATTTGACGTCGCATTACATTTGATTTCTTTTTAATTATTTGTTTTTGTTTTTCATCTTATGCGCGCGATGGCGGTGCGCAGCAGCTCCTTGATACCTTTCTCGATTCAGGCGATTTTAAACAGAAAAGTGGAGGAAGAAGAGGATGAGGAAAAGGGCGACGACGGAAGGCGCCGTCTAAAAGAGCTGGACGTGTGTTTTTCGAAAAGTGCGTGCTGGAAAATATTCGGAGGAGCGCACGAGGACGACGCCCGCGAGGACAGGGACAGGGAGAGGGAGACAGCGCGCGTGGCGACGAGCCACCACCACCATAAGAGCTACGACTCAGACTCTGGGCTCAGTGAGGACCACCAGCACGACCAGCACCACGATGGGGAGGGGAAAAGCGGGTCGGGGCGCGAGCACGAACAGCACGACGACTGCGACTCGCGCGCACTGGACGAGAGCTTTCAGGACGAGACGGACCGAGAGTCCACGGCTGCTGAGCAAGCGCGAGAGCTGAGCGACTGCGAGCTCTTAGCCAGCGTGTCCGGTAAGTAAGTCTGAGTGCCTCCCCACTCGTAGCCACGTTTTCACCACGCAAGCCTAAAATTTTAATTAAATAATTAACAGCTTTACTTTTTATTTTATGTATTATTTATATTTGCTTTTATGTAGCAAACATGAATTAAATGAATTTCATAAGGATGTTATAACAAAAAACATGTGTAAGTGCATGCAACATTAAGCGTGCTTTCGTTTAGAAACATTCTTCTTCCCGTTTTAGCAGTAGCACAGATTTGTTCTTTTAGCCTGACGTAGCATAAATAAACAGGCAGCAAACTGCTGGATGTGTGTTTACATCTAAGGCCGGTTTTAGGCGTTTAATTCCAATTTGACACCGAAAACAAAAACGCAAAATAAATATTTTAATAAATACATATTTGACAACTAAGATTTAATTACTATTGCATTAGTCACACATTTAAATATAAATTTAAGTGAAATTTAAAAACCCAGTGTTACTGTTAAGCTATATTGTATATGTACAATAAGATACAGCAACAGTTAGAGCTGCAAATGTTTTCACGTTCTGGTTAAAATTAAAATGTACATTCATTATGTTTTTCAATGGAAACATTTAGACTACAATATTTTACAAATGATACGTGAGTTTTCTGGGAAATATTCCTCGGGAGCTCTCAGCAGTGGAACCTTCTAGTGTTTACAGGAACATGAAAATGAGTTTAAACATAATTGTTTCCTAATTAAAGTTACCACTTTGATAAAGCTTAATTTATAAATGTATATACACCGCATGCAGTTATCATTATTCGTATTATTATTGTTATTTTAATTTTCTTGTGTTTTTATTTTTTATTTTTTGGGGTGTAGACTGTACTAACGCGGAGGAGAAGGTCTCCGAGCAGCCCGGCGGAAAGCAACGCAAGAAACGCTCCCGAGCAGCCTTCTCACACGCGCAGGTGTTCGAGCTCGAGCGCCGCTTTAGCCACCAGCGCTACTTAAGCGGGCCGGAGCGCGCGGACCTGGCGGCGTCGCTGAAGCTGACTGAGACGCAGGTGAAGATCTGGTTCCAGAACCGGCGCTACAAGACCAAGAGGCGCCAGATGGCAGCGAGCAGCGCCGCGTCCGCGGCCGCCGCCGCCGCCGACTTGCTCCTGCCCACCGCTAAGCGCGTCGCCGTTAAAGTGCTCGTGCGCGACGACCGCAGGCAGTACTCTCCCGGAGAGCTGCTGCTGCTGCGGCCTCCACCTCTCCTCGCGCTTCAGCCGCCATCTTCCTCTTCTTCTTCCTCCTCTCCTTCATCATACTGTTACTACTATCACCCACACGCGTACTGCGCGCCCGCCTGGACCCTGTCCGCGTCCGCGTGCGCCGGAAACCAGTGAAAAAAAAATATATATATATGGGGGGAAAAGAGAAAACTGATTTCTTTGTATGTTTGTCCGTGTGTTTGTTTGTTTGTTTGGATTTTACGCTCCTAACAAATACAAAATATGGAGGGAGAGACGACAAGACTTCAACTGTTTTAAGCTGAACCAAACCTAAAGACTAATGACATCACTCTATTATATTATTAATGTGATACTTTTCGGTGTTATTTTTATTATTATTGATGTTATTATTAATGCATTCTTTTCCTGAATGTATATGGGATTTTTTCGTTCTCTTTTTTTCTTCGTCACTTGCACCCAGAGAAGATGTGTAGGTGTAACGGAAAGACTCCAGCACTTCCGGTCTATAATCTATTCCCTGCGCAAATTAAACACCAGTGTGTGTGTGTGTGTGTGTGTGTGTGTGTGTGTGTGTTTGTGTGTGTGTGGTCAGAGTTACAGACTTTAGTATTAGTGTAAACTCTTGTTGCTGTTTACAGGGGAAAAAAACTCAGATCATTAAAACACGTGTGTGTGTGTGTGTGTGTATGTGCGTGTGTGTGTGTGTGTGTGCGCGCGCGACCGCGCACCCGCGCGTGTGTGTGTGTGGTGTACACTTTGTCATTGTTTGGTTTATTAAAGGCGTTTAAAGTGACAGTCGAACTGTTGGGTGTCGTCACCTTTGTGATGAAGTGCACTAGATTGATGTGAAAAGCAAAACGCGCAGAATGAGTTACTACATTATTAAAACGCTTTTACATTTTCACGAGATTGAATTTCCCGTTTTTTTTTATTCATTTTGTCTAATCAACACCAGATAAATTTCTTGAGTTGCACTTCGTGTCCTGTTTCTTTCTTATTTCCTTAACAGAAAAATATTACAATCTATTAAATCCCAATATTAGAAAAAAAAGAATAATTTAATGACATTATAAATAAATTTTATGGAATTATTGCAGTTATTTCAAAGAATAAATGAATAAGAATTTATGTGCGTTTTTCCCCCATATAGGGTAGTTGTGTTAGGCTTTGACGGTTAGAAGGTGTGTGTGCGTGTGTGTGTGTCAGGTTGATGAATGCTCCATCACAGGGCTCGTGCGTTATTTTTATGTTTTATGGTCCTCCTTGTGTGTCGCTGCACATTTGTGTGAAAGTGTTGTTAAGGTGATTTAAAGTCCCCGCACTACTTTACCCGGTGATTTAATGCGACCCTGCGCGCGCGCCGATCAGCTCAGCAGGTCTGCCTGAAAGTTGGAATAAAAGGAAAAGGGAAAAATAAATCATAATAACAATAATAAAAGAAAGAAAAAGAAACACCCCACCACCAAGAAGCACAGCACTGGATTAGTTTAATTAGGCTTAGATTTATTGTCTTTTTTAAAACCAAGCGATTTCCTTACTTAAACTGATACACTCGGGCTGTTTGATGGATGGTTATTTTCTCATTTGAGCCATTCAGTTCCTTATGGTGTTGGTCACTGAGGGATTTATTTTTTGATAGATATTTACGTGAATAGGTATATGGTTATATTAGACTCAAAATATGTAGTCCAATTAGTTTTTATTTTTTTAATACTTAAAAAAATAAAACCGGAGATTTTGCTGTATGGAATGTAGTATAACAAATAAAAAGGCACCGTACGATAATTCAGTAATAATAATAATAATAGTTCTGTTGCATCTTTCAAAATGATGATGATGATTATTATTATTTTTTATTATTATTAGTCACCCTGCAATGATCATGTTTCTCCTAGGCGCATGCTTCTTAAATGAAACACACTTTTACATTTTTAAACGGTGCATTTCTTTACACTATTCAGGTAACATCATTTAAGCGTTTTTTTTTTTTTGCCATTTAACATACATATATATAATTTTTTTGCCTTGCATAATTACCTTAATTTTTGCATTACATAATTGTTGCCTGTCCAAAGCATAATTTCTTCAGACCATCTTGGCATCCGGGTATATTTGTGTATGTAGGTAATGCTATCTCTCAAAGACATTAAACGCATTTATTTAACGCAGAAGTATTCATGGTTATTTTGTATGTTGTATTTTAGTCAGAGCTCAATTGCAGAATTTTATCAGCGCGTGCGCTTAGTGTGAAACCGTGTGCTCTATCTGAAAAGTTGAAGTTAACTAACGCAAGCTAACAGTGCATCACACAACCTTAAAATAACATATATCAAGTATTTAATGGCCATATTTGACCTAAAATTGAATTAGTTATGAAATAGCTGAGCCCGCGCTCAGCGCGAGGCCACTTGCTCTGACACAAAGCTCACGGGCTCAGCGCGAGGCCACTTGCTCTGACACAAAGCTCACGGGATTAGCTATGGAAATCACCCTTATTCAGTATGAATAAATGCGTTAATAAATATTGCATTTAACTTACGCGTTGTAAAATAAATGTGAATATAGCCTATTGGACCTGCTTAAAATTCTGGAGATATATGCTTTAAATGTGTCCTCATCCGTTCAGCTCCATTAAAACAATTAGTTTACTGCAACAGTTGTGTCATTTATTGCTTTTTATTTTTCCGTCATGTTATATAAGGGAATTATCAACAAATTATTTGGCAAAAAATAAAAGGATTAGTTTTATTAATATTAATATTTTGTCGTTGTTGCTTGATTTGCTTTTCTTGAATGAACATTAATATTTATTTCACTCTAAAAAATGCTCTGACTGTAGGCAAACACTTTAGTATTATATCCTTTCTACCTTAAATATGTCTTTTAACCTCTAAACCTAGATAGTGTGTACTATTATTTAAATATTTGAAGTACATAAATGAACACTAGAAAGACACATAGCCCACTAAATGTTCAATGGTGTACCATTATTGGTACGACCTAAGCGACAAAAAAAAAAACCCTATAGTTCTCTTTATTTATCTTGTAAACAGAAATGAGCACATCACTTAAACTATAAGGATACTGTCCCCAATGTGTTCATTTAACTCATTCATACTAATACCTAACCCAAAGTTTCAGGATGTTTCTGCTTTCAGGATGTTCTTGAGAACACGTTATACTATTATTAATTTAACATACATAAAAATGAAACACCTCCCAGTAACGCCTCAAGGGATTTCACTCCACCACAGTGAACTAACCTACAATTGTGGCTGTAGCAACCAAGACCTCTCAGAAAACAATTGAAACCACCAAAAGTCGCCATCAGTTGTAATCATAGCCATTTCTGTCATGGCGGATCATGTCTGTCATTGCAGTTTCTGTCATGGCATCATGTCTTCTCCTTGAAAATGGAAGTCATGTATGGCCAGAAAAATCTGTGTAGTGAATGATATGCTCAGCGCTAAGTTATTTGTAATTAAACTCTTAGCTGTTTTTCTAAAAACACTATGCTACAGTTTACATTTGAATTTCTTATTTTACTATATACCCTAACTGTGCTACACATGGTATAAACTGAATGTTTTATACCCTTTTTAGATAGCACTATGTACAACCAAGTGGTAATCTGCTTTGAACTCCAGACATTACTGCATACTGCCTTCAAACCTATAGTGCACCATTAATCTAATGGTGAGTTATTTTGAATTCTGTTCCCTCCTCCATCCTTTCCTTTCATGCTCTGTCTGGTATACATCCTGAGTACATTGCACTCTTTTCATTTTTTTTTTGTCACTCATTATAAATGGACTTTTATATATCATGCATTATGGCCTATATGTCAGACATCAGCTGAGATTTAAGACCTTGGCATGGGAATAATGCGTCATGTACATCAATTTCTAGAAATTTAAGCCTAAAATCTATAATGGGTAAGGGTTCACAACCCCCTGACAGGTTAATGTGCCATACCCTACCTCCTCTGGATACATTTCTTTCCAGAATTGTCTGCTTTAAGAGTCCAGTAGCAAGTCTTATAAGGTTGCATATAGAATATGGAAAATGCGTCAACTTATATGTCTGCAACAGGAAGTCATTTAGAATCAGAACAAAATTACTCTAGGATAATTGTGTGGTGTGTGTGTGTGTGTGTTTGGTGTGCGTGTGTTTTGAAATGCCGACACCCATGCGCTCTGTGCACGAGAACGCTTGAATTAACTCTATATTGCACGTGGAGGTGCACTGAAGGCCTGGCGCATTTCCCCCTTTAACTTCATCCCCTATAAATAAGTACCCCGATGGTTAAACATTCCGGGAAAAGGCACAGAAATGACCGAGAAGGAAAAAAAAAAGAAAAACTTGAGTGAGGCCTAAAGCCTCTATTGAGTGTGTTTGAGAGTAAGGGAGAGAGACCGTGCGAGCTAAGTCGCGTCTGGAAGTGATTCACAGATGGAGCTTCACTTTTGCCACTCAAAATGGTATTGACATTGAGATCATGCGAGATCTTCACACACACACACACACACACACACACACCTCTTTCTTCCCCTCACTTTCAATTTAATTCACAGTTCCTTATTAGCAAGACAAAGCTGCATTTGTGTTGAACTCGTCCCAGACTGAATGAATATAATAATAATAATAATAATAATAATAATAATAATAATAAAAAAGAGGAAGTAAAACATTTTTTAAAGAGCATTTTTGGAGCAAATTAAGGAAATAGGCCCAATTATGCTCAATTAATTAATAAGATTAACACACACACACACACACACACACACACACACACACTGCATCATTCTCTCTCTACCTCTCTCTCTCACACACACACATACCTCTTTCTTCCCCTCACCTTCAATTAGGGTAAATTAAATTTAATTCACAGATCATTGGGCAAGACAAAGCTGCATTTGTGTTAAAATCGTCTTAGACTGAGTGAATATATAATAATAAAAAATAGGAAAGAATATCAAGTGAAAAAATTTTGAACAAAAGAAGAAGAAAAGACCATATGTAGCTAAATTAATAAAAAATAATCCGCGTAATTCTCTCTCTCTCACACACACACACGCGCACACACACACTGCTGTAGTATTATACCTGTAGTATAATACGCTTGATTAATCAAGCAGTTAGTAGCAGTAATAATAATAATAATAATAATATGCCTCGTGGAGACGTGTGTGCGTTAGTAAGTGACATGACCGATGTCGCGGTAATTTCCCCGCAGGTTTATCGGGCATTACGTCTCCCTTTCGCTCTGTATATTTACGCAGAGATTGGAGACGTCAAAGGCAATTTGTGCGCACACGCTAATAGAGGCGGCCTGACGGCGTAATGGCGCTTAATCAGAGCGATCATGTCGGCCCGCGCGAGCACGCTGTTGTGCCAGATCAGGTTTCCCGTAATGTCGAGTAATGGCGGCGAAATTGGCGTTTCTTCTCGCGCTCTCGGTAATCCCGCGCCCCTCCGCACCTGCGAGCCATTCCTCCTCCTCCTCCTCTCATCTCGGAGCGCTAGAATTCAATTACACTCTTTAAAAAAAAATTACAAGACACGAGCCGTTTTTGTTTCCCAGACAAGTGCAGGTAAGGGAGATCCGACAATCCTCAAAGTTTATATCTACAGCTACACATGCGTTAGAATAATAATATTGATCAATTACAATTATTATTATTATTATTATTATTATTATGATGATGATGATTATAATTATTATTAGTAGTAGTTGTAGTACATTCATTTTGTTAAGGAGATTGTTTTAGAGAGAGCTGAGCTGTTCGCACAGGTACACACTCCTATCTCCTACACACTGATTACGAGGTTTACTAATAACCACCGCAGTTATAATAATAATAATAATAATAATAATAATAATGGCCTGTTTTTATCTATTTATTTTAATGTGTATCTTTTTTATTTGCAACACCTGATTTACATCGAAAGTAATTAAATAAAAATTAACACTAGGTAAAATATTTTGAAATGCAATTGAACAGAGTGCATTGTGCATTAATTGTACAGGAAGACAATAAAAAAAAAAAAAAAACTACTAATACAGAAGGGGGAAAGGGGAAAAATAAAACATTGTACACGTAACCAACCAAAACGCAGAATACAAGGGCAAGTTACATCATTTAGCATTAAATGTACAATAATATTTTATTTTAACCCACTTTTAAG
>JAQMYG010000008.1:20885670-20898611 GCA_030014215.1 Clariallabes teugelsi | reverse complement strand
AGAGTAAGCGTTTTCTGACGCAGCTTGTTAAAATGTTTAAAAGCATGTTTGAAGAGGTGTGGGTCTTTCCGCTATTACATCCTATACAGGACACCCTCGAACAATACATAAGAAATTTAAACACACTGGGTGTATTGATTTAGGAAAATAAGCCACGGCTGGGTTGCGTGATACCGCCTGACACGAAGCAATCTGGTTTGTACTGAACTTGTACTCTGTCTGGAGGATTAAGAAGTCATATATACTTTAGTTGAATCGTCAACGCCAAAAATCCCTGTCTGTCTTTTTTTTGTTTTATTGTTTTTTTTTTTTTTAGTCAAATAGTAAAATGTTTAGCGATTTCCTGCTCAGGAAATCCAAAAGACTGGTAGGCAAAACAGGAAATACTTCTTTATAATAATTATAATAATATAGATTTTTAAAATAAATGAGGAGATTGTAAGTTTAATTTCTAAATCAGTCATGTTTTTGTTCGTATGATTCTTAGGTTGTCTTAAGTTTGACTTGGTTTTGTTTGTAACCATAAGTGGCTTAGTAGTTAGTGATGTCGGATTTAAAACTGTGTCCTACTTACAGTTTCAGCACCAGTGTGCTTTCAGGCGTTTATCTATGTGATGTTTTCAATCAGGTATATGAAAGGAATAAAATATCACAAGGCATGCCATTTCGGGAAAATAAATCCGCCATTAAGTTGGGGGTAAAATGCCATTTTGTCAATAAGTATTTATTTGTTAAAAATATTTTTTAAAAATTAAAATGTGTGTCTTTTCTGATGGTCACATGACAGCATCAACGATTGTATGACTACTGACCTCTTTAGAGGCAATAAAATACAACACGTTGCTGCCACAATTCATTTAGAATTTTAAAAAGGGGCAACTATGTATATGTTTTTTGGGCCCCTCAGTATTTTAATGTCTGTGAAACTGCATTTATCACTGATCATGGAAGCTATGTCTCGTCCTCACCAGCCATTTCCTCCACTCTTTTCCTCTGTCTTGAAATTGATAATGTTTAAAAAAAAAAAAAACGGACGTTTGAGTTGTTGATGACGTCTTTGGTCCTGAAAACAGTCACATGTCGAAAAACGTGTAATTACAGCTTTTTTTTTTTTTTACTTTCAATTTTCCTAAATAAACGTCTCACAATATCAATATTTTTTTTTTATTGAATGTATAAAACAACCAAGTTTTACTTAATTTTTATGATTAGTTTTTGGAATTCTTGCTGCATAAATTGTAGTTGTTTCTGGTTGTGTAATATTTTCCTGAAATTCTACCATTTCAATTAGTTTACTTCGAAAACCTAGCTTTAGCATAGTGTAGAAATTTAAGTGGTTTGTATCTAGAGCTCCAGTTGATTTGATTTTGGAAAGCTGCTTGTTTTTACTGTAGGATTCCCGTTAGTTCGATGTTTGTGGTTTGAGCTGGAGAAGGTTGTCCATGGTCATTTGGCTGCAGAAGTATTTCGGACGGCTGAGGCTCCTTTTCCTCTACCCGTAGCCCGCTGACTCCACACCGCACTCACACACTTTAACTGCTTAGACATCCAGCAGTAAAAACTATACAGCTATAATCATACGCCGTGCTGTGTTTAGCCTATATAACTGTCTGTCAGCTGGGATTATTTTTCCACATGCTGACTTGTGTTTTACAGAAACTTAACTGCATTTGGTATATGAAGATAAAAAACAAGTAATGCAAAAACAAACTGCAGTTAATAAATAAATAACATCATATAATAATCATAATGACATTTATTTGACCCCTTAATTTGATATTAACATTTATTTCATAATGACACATTTATTTCATAATATATGTATTTCATAAGTTCATAATTGTTTGTTATGAAATTCATTTATTTCATAATAACATTTATAAAAACGTTAATATATTTATAATATATTTCGTAATGACATGTATTTCAAAATACTAGTTATTATGTAGTGACATTTATTTTCATGAAGAGACATTAATTTCATAATGACATTAATGTCATGATGCTTTTATAGTTATAAATAAATTTTATAACAATGTTTATAACAACGCACAATTCATAATGACGTCTAGTTAATAACATGTATTTTATAATGACATAACATTTATTTCATTATTACATTCATTTCATGATGACGCATTACTTTCATAATGATGCATTTTAATCATAATAACTTGTATTTGTCCCTGTTTCAGAATGGCATATGTATTTTATTATTTCATAATGACATTTGGATTGCATAACACATTTATTTCACATTGACATAAATTTCATAATGACACTTTTGTAACAACACATTTCATAATGGAATGATTATTTCAAACCAACAATTAATTTAATTTAATAACGATTAGTTTAACTCACAACACATTGACATGTTTACAACACATTTGACATGTTTATTTCACAATGACATGTTTATTTAATTATGACAATTAAGCACTCAGCAGTTCAATACTTTGTTTTTATATTTTTAGTTTTTGATTCTTTTTCATCATGTTTACGTACGAAGAACGAGAAGCCATGTTTCCTTTAATGGAACTGACTCCGGCTCACACTGTGTGTAATATCCTCCTGGTCTCTTATAGGGAACCTGAACGTGACTCTGCAGGTGTGGGACATTGGAGGACAAACGATTGGAGGAAACATGTTGGATAAATATATCTTCGGAGCACATGTACGCGCGCACACACACTAATGACACAATAATGTACAGCATGCTTTACAACACCGTATGAGTGCATGACATCATTTCCAAAACTCTATTGCCTTTAAATTGAAACAGCATTCAGATTTTTATTGACTGTATGAATATTTGGAGGGAATGACTAAAGCTTCTGTGTGCAGGATGATGTATTTGTTATATTATTGCATCTAGCAGTAATTCATAAAGTTATTATGAATATTAATAAAGCATGGCCGGAGCAAGCGGCTAACTCCGGGTGATATATGTGGAGCTAATATATTATATTGAACATGCTGAATAAAGAAAGGTGTGTTATTATTGACCAGAGTTTGTGTGTGTGTGTGTGTGTGTGTGTGTGTGTGTGTGTGTGTGTGTGTGTGTGTGTGTATATATATACAGGGTGTTTTACTGGTGTATGACATCACCAATTCTCAGAGTTTTGAGAATCTGGAAGACTGGTATGGTGCGGTGAAAAAAGCAAACGAGGAGTCAGACACACAACCTGTTATAGCGCTGGTGGGCAACAAAAGTAAGTACACACACACACACACACACACACACACACATGCACCCTCAGGTTTCACTATTCTTCCAGTGACCTAACATTAACCTAACTTATGAGTTTTTTTTTTTTTTTGAGGACCATGAAATTGTTCTTACGTGCACACACACACATGCGCGCGCACACACACACCTGCCATGTTTAGCCTCATTAACTAATTAATAAGAGTAATATCACTTAATATAATAGTGTAATACGATACGATATAGTAGTGTATAATGTAGTATTCTTGTGTAAAATGGAGAGCCGGAGAGAGAGAGAGAGAGAGAGAGAGAGCAAAAAGACATATACAGTACATGCTTGCCTTAGCTGTCAGCATTTTATAATCTTCTTCATTTATGTGTCTATGAGGAGCAGTAAGTCACCCGGCGGTCTAGGAACACACACACACACACTTACGCACATAGGTTGCTGGCATTCCCAGGCATGCCTGCTCCCTCTCTCCCTCACTCTTGTTTTGGTGACTTTAATGGGTTCAGTTCTCTTAACCTTTCCTCATTGCTCTCTGTCGTGCTCTCTCTCTCTCTCTCTCTCTCCCCCTCCCTCTCTCTCTCTCTCTCTCTCACACTCACACACACACACACATGCATTGACAGTCAACTCTAAAGCACTCTATGGGAAACACGGATCATTGTTTCTCTCTGTCAGTGTCGAGCCAAACTGTTTGTGTGTGTGTGTGTGTGTGTGTGTGTGTGTGTGTGTGTGTGTGTGTGTGTGTGTGTGTGTTGGTCATGTCCATATTGAATGCCCCTCTCTGTGTGTAGAAAGCTCTGGTTATTTTTCCTGGACTACATCTCTCTTTCTGTCTTTCTCTCCCTTTTTTCTTTCTTTCACTATTACTGTCTGTCTTTCCACCATTTTAATCATTCGTCTGTACGTCTGTCTGTCTGTCTGTCTGTCTGTCTGTCTGTCTGTCTGTCTGTCCATTCTTTCTCGTGTCTGCCTGAAGGCGACTGTAGGTACAGAATAAAATGTGTGCGTGTATCATTCGACTGTGGTAGCACATCTGACTGTGTGTGTGTGTGTGTGTGTGTGTGTGTGTGTGTGTGTGTGTGTGTCCTGGCTGGTCCGTTAAGGTAAATATTGGTGCACATGGGTGCCGTGGAGATCGACTTGTGTGGTACGACATGGGCCATTACACTTATCATACACACACACACACACTCTTTATTTCTCTCTCTCTCTCTCTCTCACTCTCTCTTTCTCTCTCTCTGTTGCCATATCCGACCACACATCGACCAATTTTCAAACACCTGTGTCACAAATCATTTTTCTGTGGCTGTGTATTGTTCATGACCCCGCTCAACCCCCTGCAAGGGTTGCATACTTCAGCGGTTAGAACGTAGCCATATGACCTAAACACTGTTTACTAGCGACGTTCCGCTGTTTTCAGAACTTAGGCACGATTGATTTGTACCATGCGCAGGACCGTTGTTCACCCTTCTCACTCCCCCGCTGCTTTTACAGCATTCACATTGTTTTTGCTCTCCGTTCTCAGGTACGCTTGCGTATTTACACTCTCCAATGCAGCAGGTGGCAGTATGCACTTACTTGGTTCGTGAGCTGCCATTAAACACGAGTGAAGATGAAAACAAGGAAGTTATGACTAATTTAGTGAAGCTTAGGCAAGCTCTCGCGTGCCTTCCTACTTTATCAGCTACGCCTGTGTAGGTCAGAGGATGTCGTCCCCGAACAGTGAACAATTGTGTTCTCACTGACTTTGGGGTCAAGTTTCATTTCGGTACATGTTACACCGAAATGAATTGAATCGTATTGGGTCGGGTCCTTATCCGATCCTGCTGGTGCTGATCCGAGTAAGGTTCTATCTTATTAATGTCCACTTGGTTTAAAACCGGTGATATAGTTACAGAAGCTCTGACACTTGATGTCTTTCTTTATTTCTTTCTCTGTCTTTCTGCAGTGTGTTTTTGTATATGTGTGTGTGCATGCGTGTGCTTGTGCGTGTGTGTGGTCCACTGCAGTCTCTTCAGCACTAGGGTTTTCGTTGGCTTTCATAAGTCCTTGGAGCCCATAAAGTCTTACAGCCATAACCTGGCCCCCTACACACACACGCGCCTACACACACACACACCCACACACGCACGAACGCACGCTGAAGCATGCGACACCGCCAATGAGCTTATTTGAGTAGAGCAGTTTTCGAGTTGCGTTGTTGGCTTCATTGTAGCTGTTTTTGTTTTTGCATGTGTTAACGTATATGTTTGATTGTGTGTGTGTGTGTGTGTGTGTGTGTGTGTGTGTGTGTGTGTGTGTGTGTTGGAAAGATGTGTATGGAAAGATGATCCTGTGATGTATGAGCTGTTGACAGAACACTTCTGACCATCAGGAAACCTGTAGTCCCAGTGTGCTCGCACACACACACACACACACACACACACACACACACACACACACACACACACACACACACACACACACACAGTTGGCTGGTGTACTGCTGTAATTTAACACAGAGACATGACCTGGACTGAAGCCTACAAAGAGTGTTCTGTCTAGTCCACCTACATACTGTGAGCGTATAATTTCTACAGATTTGGTGAACACGGTAGCTGCTAACACAGCTGCAGCTACTTTAAAGGTTGGCATACGACTTATTACCCTATGGTAAGGGGTTTGTGTTGATCCGAAACCTAACTCTAACACTGGACTGTGCCCGCTCTTTGGGCTTTGCCCCCTTTTACGGCTGTGTACTCCCAATAGGGGACTTGCTGTGCCCTTACTTAGGCTTGTGCTTCCCATAAAGGGAAAGGCAGCGCCCTGTATAAAGGCTGTAAAGCCTTTGCTCCATGTTAAGACTGTACTCCGTCTTAGGGTCTTGTTTCCCGTGGTGGCTATGCTCCGTTTTAGGCCTGTGCTCCGTGTAAAGAGAGGGCTGTGCATACTTTTTGGACTATGCTCTCTGTGCATGGTTTTAGGGTTGTGCTCACCTTTTTAGGGTTAGTTTTACTTTAAGGGTTGTCCTCTTAGGGCTGTACTTCCTGTGGGGTGTCTAATTGTGTGCCCTCTAAGGTGTCGGCTGCTTCCTTAATATGGGGTCTGTACACCTTGTTAGGGCTGTGCCCCCTGTTAGGTCTCTGCCTAACCTGTAAATGTTAAACCAGTAATGCCTGTGCTCCCAGGAAATGGTGTACTCTGTGCCCTTTATTGAACTGTGCCTCCTCTTAGGTTCTGTCACTTACCCACACTATGGCTGTGCGTTCTTTAAGCGGTAGGTTGTGAACCCTACTACGACTGTGCTCCCTGTAAGGAGTGTGCTGTTTCTTCTCTTAGGGCTGTGCCCCTCCTAGGACTCTGCTCACTCTTAGGGCTGTGCACCCTGTAAGGGGTGGGCTATGCCCCTTCCTAGGGCTGTATTCTCTTTCTCTTAAGATTCAAGAATTGAATATATGCATTTACATTTAAGCATCGTCTTTATCCAGAGCGACTTAAATTTTTATCTCATTATACATCTGAGCAGTTGAGGGTTAAGGGCCTTGCCCAACAGGGATAACTTGGTGGTTGTGGGATTTGAACCTGTGACTTTCCGAACCGTAGCCCAATGCCTCAACCAATGAGCTACCCCTGACCTAAAATTAAAATTTTATTTGTCACATATACAGTTATACACAGTATGATGATATGCAGTGAAAAGCTTATCCGACCGCCCTTGAGCTTAAAAATTAAAAGATTATCAATCAGAAAAAAATAAGAAATAAAATCTAGAAAAAAATGTAGCTATAGAAAATATAGCTATAGATGATAAGAAGAAAATATTTTAAAAAATGTAGCTGTACAAATATAGAAAATTTTGAAACTTTAGTTGTGGAAATTGAAATAGAATTTAAATAGAAATGTTTGGGGAGTTTGCAAATATGCATGAATGTGTAGATGCAATTTTCCATAAATGTGCAAAAATGAAATAGAAATTTCCTGGGTGTGCGCAAATGTGCATGAGTGTGCAGATGTGCAATGTCCATAAATTGTCCATAAATGTCCAGGGTGTGTGCAAATGTCTATCAATGTGCCAAAATGGTTTAGTCCTGTGTGATGTTCTAATTAAGAGTCCGTATCACCTGTCTATTGCCAAAGCTTAGACATAAGGCACAAGAAAATAACAGGAGTTGAAAGTAAAAAAAGCAGTATAGAAAGAGTAACAATAAATAAATGTATATAAAATAAAAGAGTACAAATGCTCTCTCTCTCTCTCTCTCACACACACACACACACACACACACACACACACACACACACACACACACACACACACATTACACTCTGGGATTGGTCAGCTGTCCTAACACCACTACAACCCGCTTTATTAGCTGTGCTCATGTCATTTATGAAGCGGCATTTTTTCATATTTCTTGTGAACTCGTTTAATAGACATTTAATAATTCAGTAAAGAGGCAGTCAATGTCCAGAGCGATTAGCATCACTGCGGCAAAATTTTCCACATGCTTACACAAGCCAACGATTTCCTGAACAAACTGAGCACGTCTTGGCCGTAACTCTAAATTTAACTCTCAATCCTGTCCAGTTCTTCAAACCAACGCTATGTTTTAAAAAATGCTCTCCTTCTGATTTTCATATTGAGTTCATGGCTGGTTAGTGAGTGTTTGAAATCCACACGCATTTTAAGGGCTTGTCCAAATTAGTAGAACTTACATCGTAGAAGTACTTTTAACAGTACTTGAGGACTAGTAGCTGAGGGACATATTATGCATAATGTAATTTGGACATTAGGTTTTTATCAATAAATCTTCATATTCAAGCTCTGTATACCTTATCATTATATACACAGTGCTGTAAAACCACTTGGCCACCCTAAATGCCACTTCTGCCAACCACTTCTCAAAGCCTTTATAGATGAACAGTCAGCACATAGTACTCGGCTGCTTGTAAGGCTAATGGGCTCAGGGCTCCCAACCACCTGCACTTACCTTGATGGGGTGGTTGAGGTAAGTAGATTGGTATGGTCCACTAAAGGAAGTTTAATGTATGGCTGTGCCAGCATGGTAGCCTTGCCAGAATTTTGTGGCAAGTCTTATTATGAAAGAAAGGGTGAAATGGTCCGTCTATGCGCCATCTGGCACATCAGGCGACGGCTACACCTCACCCCAGAGATATTTTCGTCGTTTCTGTGGCAGTTACTTACGTGGTAGGGATGGCAGCTTAACGCCCGGTTGGATTTGAGCACTTCGGGGTGAAAGACTTGCTCAAGGGTCCAACAGTGGCAACCCAGCGGCGTCTGGCCTCGACCCGGGGCCAGCTTGGTCAGCTGTTCAACACCTTATCCACTGAGCTACCCCTACCCCACTCCAATTACATGAATTGCTAACCCTGACAGTCATGGAGGGGCCATGGAAAGGAAATTCAGTAACTACATCTAGAAATGGATGGGTGTCTAAGTGGCATCACAATCTATGGACATAACAAATTGCAAACTTTAGATGAGTAGTTTGACGCTGCTTTCACGCAAGGCACGATTGATTCTTACTGTGGATGGGCATGATTGCTCATTGTCCACTCCCTGCTGGCCAGCGTTCACATTTTTATTCATATTTTGTGCTCTCCGATACAATAGGTGGCAGTTTTCATCTAGGTGATTTGCAAAACTTACACTATGTATAATATTATTGATATTTTGGAGAAACATGTCAACAGGGACCCTCTTGTGTGCCTACCTAGTTTATCAGCTACGGTAAACTGTATCCAGATAGTGAATGCATCATAAGGAGACAAAATTGTACAAATCTGGACTTGAGTGTGAAAACTGGGAGGAAGGGGAGAGCAGAGGAAGCTGTCCTGCACTTAGAATCAAGGTAAAGAAAAGTATCTGCTTAATACAGATAAGGTAGGAGCAGCATCAGAGGAGAAAAGATTATGCAGGATGACAATAAAGTGATGGTAAACTTGCCAAGATTGGGCAATTCACTAGAACGCCAAATCATGTTCCTTATCCAGAAGGGAGTATACTTCCAAGCCTATTGAACCTTCACACTTGAGGCAATATACTCAATGACTTTTCAGTGTACTCCAAATATGGAACCTTGGAGCATATACCAAGTTGCTGTTCAATGTTACTAGAAAAAGGATGCTACTGGTGGCAGAATAATTGGTTCCTGAGGTCATCTCAGCACAGGAATCAGGTAATGCCAGTGGGTCCTGCCCTACCACTTTCAGTAGAGCTTTGCAACCATTAGTGACCTTCAGTGAAATGTGCAGGAATTTAAACAGGTAGTTATTGGTAGAGATAAAGTTTGTAAGCCATGTGGCCATGAAGTACTTCCACTACAACAGTCGTGGCTCAAACAGGTCGTCTTGCTGTATGCTTGCTTGAGGAAACCAGGGTGTGCTCAGCCTCAGATGGGTATCTTGGAAAAACGTATATGATTCTGAAAAGACTAACTGAAGTCTGAAATGACTTGTTAGATTACTCATGATGTGTCCAAAAGCTTTCACATGGACAATGGGTATTCTCGACTATGCCTTACGGCAGCAAAATGGCAAACTTTCACATTATGTCACTGTTCACTAAAAGTAGCACTGGGTTGGACACTGCTAGTGCTTGAATCTCAATAAGTAACTCAGGAATTTAAACAAGGATAGATTCTGTGTTTTAAAGCACATTTGTAGATCCACGCTTGACACGCAGCATCGTGAACCTAACAGCATTTTAGGTGTGTATGTGAAAGGGACTGTGTGTGCATGTGCATGTGTTGTACTTCAGTCTGCAGACAGTGTCTGTGCTTTATCAGCCCAAATGGGTGCTGATGTGTGCTGATGGCTCTGTTAGCCGCCGTGTTTATAACTCCACGGAGCCACTTAAGAGCAGCGCAAGGTCCAACCCTCCCCCCCCCCCCTTTGCGCATTCTCGCTCTAATGGAACGACCTAGCTATTTTAACGGCTGCTAGCTGGCGCTAAGAACTAGACACAGACTTCCCCTCCCTTTCACACTCTGCTCTCTCGCATTATGAGGTCCTTAGAGTTTTATAAAAGCTCCGAAGCTGAGCTCGGACCCCCATAACTCGACCCTTTTCCCCCTCATGTGCGTATGTGTGCATGAGCATGTGTTTGGGTTAAACAGTGTCTGTGGCTGTTAACGGTGTTATGCGAAGTTTATTTACTCCATTTAAATGTTCCAGGCTGACACCGCCACAAAGAGCGCTCTCTGTGCGCTCGGCTCTCGCGCTGTGTGTTCTGCAGTATGCGAGAGATTCATAAATTAATGAACATTTTTTTACAAGCTCATTTACATACGTTGAAGTTTCGTACGGCTTTCTCGGCATGGCGAATGAACGTTGGCATGTGCGAGGGCTACACTTTCGCTCACATGTTCAACATGGTTTCATACCTTGTGCCTAAATCATTGCATTATTGAAACAGGTATGGTGTTTTTCTACCGTGCATATGTTGGAGGTTTTCCAGTATATGCAATGAATTCTGATGTGTAAACACTTGAAAAAGTTTATAAGGCGGTATTTGCTTCCAGCTGCAAATTTTACAAACAAGAGTTCACATGAACATACGTTTTTAAAAAAGGTCTTTTTTAAATTATTTTTTTTATTGTTCCACTATGAGGAAGTAATTTTGAGTAATAAAATTTCAAAGCGTTTATTGTAGCACACTGATCTGGGCCCATAATCCAACCTTGATACACACCAGCTATGTCAGCTAATATGTATGTGTTAGATTAAGTACACTTTTGTGTGTGTGTATGTGTGAGAGAGAGAGAGAGAGAGAGACGCCACAACGGCGGTCATTAAAGTAAACATTTCCCGCTGAGAGGGACGAAGGGTAGCCATCACTCTCTTCTCCTCATAATCCGTCACGGATCCGTCTCTCGCTCTCACACACACACTCAGCTCAGACACTGACGATGATTCGTCACATTATCTTTTGCTCTCACGTGTAAACAGTTTATTTAGTGTTTGCTAGTTCTTCCTGCTACACGGGCACGCTGACATCGGCTGAGCAGATCCAGACCTCCGGCGAGAGATCCACATGCACTGATAACCCCGAAACACTACATTAGTAAAACACACAAAAGACACACACCAGAGGACGCAGATCAGCAGTACAAGATCTCGACACACTGATAACCCCTCAGATCACAGTATTAATAACACGCACGGGATTAGCATTGCTCGTGTGTGCGTACTGGAGACAGGACACACTGGTTTAGATTAGATTAGAGGAGAAAAATGATAATCAGTGCAGTAATATACACAAAGTCTAGAGGAGTTGAGCTTCGATCACGTTAGCTTTAATTCTTAACACTAATGCCCTTCCGTGACATTGTTATCTTCTACGCGCCCAGGTATTGGGTGATATTCAGCGGTAGGAATGTACTGATTTGATAGTGTCCAAGATCTTAATTCAAGATCTTTATTGGCACAGGTGAAGATGATAAGGAGGGCGAACCAGGAAGCTGTTAGAAAATGCAACATTTTTTAACATTCAAATTTTTATTCAAAGTGAGAAGGTTTGAAGTTTGTGGTTTAAGGACTTCACTATTCACAGTCTCAGTAGGTTTATATGAAGAGTTTTAAGTCAAGCTGTGGTTATAGCTCGAATAGGACATTTATTTGGAAGATTGTCCTTGTCAACAACAATAGGAGGCAATATGCCCACTTTGAGCTTCTTAGTACAGTGGTACTACAGCATACAAATTTAATCAGTTCCAGAGGCGAATACTTCGCATCTTCTCTTAGGAAATAAAGAAAATGCAGATAATCCGTTCCACCCACCCAAAAATATTACCAATATTTCCCACACTATTTTTGCATATAACAACAAAAAAACATTAGAAAAGACATGTAAATAAAGTAATATATGGAACAAATAGACATTAAAACTAACTTAACATTAATTTATGATTCCTCTTGGAACTGAAAGTGGCTCCTTTTTCTTCTTGCTGCCGAGCTTGATAACATTCTTGTGACCCTTGGTGCTAATCTTGCTCAAAATACAAAAAAAACAAAAAAACATGAAAAACTCACTTTGCTTGGCTTTCCCCTGATGCAAACAAGTTTTGAATGGCTCCCGGACATTCGGTTCAGCTCAGTTCGGTCGCTCTTGTGCTGAAAATACTTCTTACATTTCTTGCAAAATTTCAGTTCTTAAGGTAAGGCCGGTGTTTGTATGCCAAGGTACCGCTGTATTCCTGGTTATCTATTACGTCACAGAGCAAAACAGTCGACTAACACCTTAGCTAGTGGCATGGTAACATATCCAGCAATGAAAATGTGGACAACTATACAGCTCTGTAACATGTGCTTCATGCTTTCATGGGCCTTGAGATAAGATCGTCTTTACCAGGTTGTGTTGTGCCCTATAGTGATGATTGCCTTGCCAGCATAGGCAACGTATATATTGAAATTTTTGCGGAGCTACAGCTTTGTATGACCATTGGTCCACTGTATGTTTCCGTAAATTTGCAAAAAATCACTAAACAAAAAACATTGACTTAAAGGTGTCTGAACTGTTTGAATAGTACTGTACATATACATACATATACACTAGTGATGCGCGGGTCGTCTGTTAGCCCGCGGACCCCGCGGGTAGCCTGTGGGTCGGGTTGGGGCGGGTAAGGAAATTGTCGCTTTATTTGCAGGGCGGGTTGGGGCGGGTCATTAAAAACAAAATTAAATTAAAAAATCCATGTATATTGCGTGCAATTCCCTATAGCC
>JAQMYG010000008.1:20871922-20881922 GCA_030014215.1 Clariallabes teugelsi | reverse complement strand
TTAAAAAACAAAACAAACAATGAAAAAAGACACCAGTTTTTTCAACAATTGATTGGTTCCCACAAGGTCAAAACTGGTACACATTCCCATATTTGTGGGGACTTTTCAAACTCCCAACAAAACCAAAACCGCCAGCACACACAAACACACACACACACACACGATACACAGCACATACGCATATTTTGACTGTGTTCGACTGTAGTCATATTTCAACTGTGTGTATGTGAATTTCTTGGTAAGAATATTTATTATAATTAATTATATTATTATTACTTAGGATATTATGTAATCAGGTAATAAATCAGGTTCTCTTTCTCTGCTACAACATTGTAAAATGTGCAATTGAGATTTGGAGAGTTCTGTAGGTAAATATGGAAAAATGTACACCAGGTCCCCATTTCCCTTATTGTGGTCATGGGGTAAAAATGTGTGCTTTTATTAATATTGGATTAGATTTAGCCGTAATATCATTGGTAATTTTTTCTTGTGTGTGTGTGTGTGTGTGTGTGTGTGTGTGTGTGCACAGAGGGTGGTGAAGGCTGACATAGTAAACTACAGTCAGGAATCGGTGGCTCGGACAGTCAACGCTCCACGCAGCTCCATGTGTGTTGTACAGTGATGAACACAACACCATATTTTCTCTGTTTATTACAAAACATCAACCAGCTAGGAGTACCCACACATTCTCACACACACCTCGACATCCACTATATTTACAACCGAATACGTGTGTGTGTGTGTGTGTGAGTGAGAGAGTAAGTGTGTAGATCAACAGCAGTACATTCCAGCGTTCTTCATTTGTAAAACCAGGTTTTCAATATGTATATGCTATAATAATAAAAGTGTTTAACGTAAAGGGGTGTGCGTGCACGTGTGAAACTGAACCACAATACGCATTTACGCATACTTTATTTTGCCAATTTAAAAGGATATATGAGTAGATTCTCACACTTTTTCATCAAATAAGGAGTGTGTGAGGTGAAAACACTGGCTGTGTCCCAAATGCTTGTGTTTGATTCTTATTAGAATCCACTCTCACATGTTTGGGTTACTTTGCAAAAGTATTAAAGCCTTCCAGCTGTAATCCAGCTGGCTATTTGTGGTTAGAGGATGATTTATGACCTCCAGTTGTGTAACAGGGAAGAAGTTAATACGTTCACATAATGAAAGAAATGACACTAATGATGAGGTGAGAACTCTGAAGTTGGCCTGAATACATTGACAGCTATGAAAGCAAGCAGCTTGCTAAACATGGGGTTTCAGTCAGAAAACGAAATAGTACAATCTGATGAGCTGAACTGCAGTACACTGTTGATGACGAGGTAATTAGTAAAGAATTATATCAGAAAATCATGGATTTCTAAAATAAGTTTTTTTATTTTTTATTTCCACACCACACACATGCACGTTAACTATTACATTAAACATTCATATGAATCTTGCAGTTGGGAACAAAGTCATTTCTTGATTTTAACACCACCATACTCAAACAGTACATTATGGATAAAGCACATGGTCCACCAGTCACCAAGGCTAACCATGATCATATGAAGAAGCTAACCTAAGCACCCTGTCCAGGGTGTACCCCGCTTCATGCGCTAAGTCTTCTGGGATAGGCTCCAGGCCCCCCGCGACCCTGAATACAGGATAAATCGGTATAGAAGGTGAGTGAGTGAGTGAGTGAGTAAAACTTATAGGAAGGTTCACAGATCATTTATCATTGATCTTTTTGTTTTGAACTTTTTTTGTTAACTAAAATTGTTTAAAACGAAATGTGTAAGTATGTCTATTTTAATCAGTGGCGTTTCATTTCATTGCAGTTCCAAACTTTAAAGGCCACAATTCACTATTTCTGTCACACATCATTTATATTGCCCACAAATCTCTTTTTTGTATATTACATAGCTGTCTATATATAACGATATCTCTACATCTAGGACTCAATTACTACTAATCTATAAGAAATGTCCATCAATTCACTGCATTTATTTTTATAAACTGCAAAAGTTTTAAGAGTTTTAAAAGTTAGTTTTCTATTAATCTACAAACGTAACAGTTTTTCACTTTTACTTACAACCTTTATAGCATTCACCTAATTTTCAAATTTTTTTTTTGTTCATTTTATATACAACACTGTATCTATCAACTATGGACATTTCCAAACTCACATAAAAAAAAGTCAGCATTGTACACACAGTTTTAAACAATTTCTTTGTAATAGTTTTTATGTTGCTTTATATAGATCAGATGCTGTAATTATAATGCTGTTTATGTCAAATTCTATGTCTTGTGTTACGTATATATAAAATGTTATCAAATCGCGGTGACTTTTGCCCTATGTTGAAAATATGCTGTATATTAAGCAAAGTCAACTATGTTGTTTTGTGTGTGATATTAAAGCGTTAAATCACATCGCCTTGCTTGATTTTCCTTTCTATCCTTCGGAAATATGACACGTACCTTTCGCTACCCAAAATGACGTTTTATTGCCATAACAGATTGGAGTCATGTGGTCATGGTGAGTGTCCAATGTTAATATGATTAAAGTATGATGTGTGTAATAGCGT
Organism: Clariallabes teugelsi; assembly: GCA_030014215.1. Classification (NCBI taxonomy): domain Eukaryota; kingdom Metazoa; phylum Chordata; class Actinopteri; order Siluriformes; family Clariidae; genus Clariallabes; species Clariallabes teugelsi. Next base: position 20,879,352 of record JAQMYG010000008.1, on the reverse strand, counting down.
GTAATGTAATCCGGACTGTTCGGCTCATCAGATTCAGATGGGGCCTGAAAAATGATTTTATTAACAGAAATTAAAACAAGGAAGACTTAAACTGAGATGGGAAGTTGAATGTTATAGGTTTTTTCTTTTATATATAAATATTGCAATTATCTTTTCAATTTTTGTGTCCAGGAAAAGGAAAACAGCCTTCCAAGATTCAAAAAGTCTTTACAGGATATAATATACTTTAGCTGGCGACTTTATAACGTACACCTACGTCATAGTTTCCTTTAGTGGCCATTTTTATAAAATCACCAAGTATGTGTGGTTTATATTTCTAAGTTAATGAGTGTAATCTGATTATATGTCAGCCAACAATTACTCTGTAAAGTCATAAAATATGACCACCACTAAATAATTTTAATTTGTTAATTATTAAATGCAGATGTGTCTAGTACAGCAGCTTTATTATATATAGTTTGAATCGGTTACGTTTTGTTTGATATTTTACATTTATTTTTTATATTTTTATATTTATAAAAGTTAAAAGATAAAGCTACATTTACTTAAACAGATTTGTAAAAAATATTTATGTAAATGTGTAAAAATACAAACATACTTTTTTCCTTCAAATTAGTTTTTTTTTTCCTGACGCTTGTAAGTCACTAAGTGTGGTTCTTATCCTGATTATGGGTTAAGGTTACTACATGATCAGGTTCTACTAGAGAACATTTTCCACAACAACTTCTTATTTATAGTGACTAATATCATCTAGCTAGACAAGTAAATGAGTTTTAATAAAGCCTCCAAGATCTTGAAACACTGTTTAAACTAAAACGTAATACTGCAGACAAGTCCGGTACCACCAGGGCTAATATGGAGCTGAGTCATCTCAGTAGGGTGTTTGCTGAAATTTGCAGATCGAGCAAGTTTGCTAGGCCACTAATAGATGTTTTACCCCTCTCTCCAGCGATTTTGTTCCCAAAAGCAAAATAAGGCATTATTTTCACTTGTTTAGTGATGTAAAAGTTAAAAGGCTAAGTTATCTCTAGTAGCCTGTCTTTTTTAAGAACTTAAAAAGGGTGGGTTCGCTGTAAACAGTTAGCCATTAGTAGCTAACCACAAACAACAACACTAACTTTCGTGTTGGTATGAGTGTTAATTTGTGTTTACATCCTCAATTTTATGCTGTTTAGTGATATTTCAGTTAGAATGTGGCTGATGTATATACATAAATTTATAAAGGTGAAAAAAGGTAACAAAATTAGTGCCGGGGAACTAAATTCAGATGTCACATCAGCTTCAGGGTCTGGCTTCTGGTAACAGGTGGTAATTCTGCAGTAGCTCATTTACATAGACACTTTACATGACTGGTGACTTTGACAGGCAGTGAAACAGAGGAAATTTGAGATACAAAAATCAAATAATAATTTTGTGAGGCATGTATGTCCATTGGAATGTTAATAGACGCACTCTGGGAGTCCTTTATAACCTATGCCAATTTGTTAAACATAGTCCAAAGTTGGAGCCTAAATAATGAATGAATCTGATGAGAATTAAATTTTAGGAAAAATTACCAAATCGTAAACTTTCTTCTGCGTTTTTTTTTTTTTTTTTACTTTTGAAAAACATTCCAGTCTTAGCATTGAGAAAAAGGATCTTGTTGTTTTGCCAAGAATCCTTACATGTATATAAAATGGTTAATTACAGATTATATCAAGCATATAACAAGGTGATTATGAAATTATTCACATTTCTATCTTTTGAACTCTTAAATCTGATTAACCAGTGGCTCTGACAGTAGTTCTCGCTGTAATTCAAACCCCAGGTTTATGTTAAGGCTCCTGTTCTAACATGTTATCTTTCAATAATAACAGCTTTTTCCACTGGCACTTGTATGGTGGAATCTGCAGGAAGTCTAAGACTAATTATGAAAGGATAGTATTTATAATTGGTATTTAACAAAAGAAGTATGTGTAATCATTGACTCGATAAAGTTTTCTGTGATCATTTTGGAAGGAGTCTCCAGCGCCAAAGCTTTGTGAAGAGTCAAAATAAACCTGCAGTTTTTTTCACAATGGGGAAGTCTACAGGAGGGAGAGTGCTTTCTCTGTAGAAAGCTGCACTACTTTTGTCTTATTCATTTTGAACGAAAGTTAGACAGACTTAAAATTTAAAATAACTATAAATGTAGACAAATTCCACATAATTTCATTTGGTGTAGTATAAGGGGAATAAAGTGCTTTAGGACATGATGTTATATAAGAAAAATAATCAACAGGAATTGAGCGCCACACCACCCATTCAAGCTGATGACCTCAGGAGTGCAAGGTCCTGAAAAACAATATGGCTCTCATCGTTCTTGTTGGTTTAAACCACTGAGACTTTTCTACAACTCGCATTCCAACCAAATGGAGAAAACAGACCAGAAGGAAGTGTTACATCTGGGGGAAAACAGCACACTACCTGTCACCTAGGCTGGGTTCAGACCTGCAGCAGCAGGGACTCGGAGGATCAACATCCTTAAAAACCTGTTCGAGAGCACACAGGACCTTAAACAGGTCACCTCCAAGGAAATGACCCACAGCCAAAGCGCAGAAGCGGCTTCAGGAAGCATCTGTAAACTGTTTTTCTCATTTAAATGAATACGTAATCTTGATTTTTTCCCCCTAATTTTTTTAATTTTTATTTATTTATTTATTTTAAATAATAGTAAGGTTAATGGATTCCAGTTTTAGATTAGAGCTGTAATGTAATGGACATTTAAATCCCCCCCCCCACTAATTTCTACAAATACAATAATGTATACACATTACTCCTTTTCGTGACTAATATACAAAACATCCAAGACTACTTCTCCTTTAACAATGTGTGTGTATGTGTGCGTACATGAGGGTGTGTGTCCTAAAACAGTGCTGAAGTGCCATTTTTCATTTTCAGGTGTGACAATGTAATGTTGAAGCGGAGACGACCCTGGGGATCAGAGCCATGTGTGAAACACAACCATAAGAGCTGTAATTTCAGCCTGTCATATTCACACACACACACGCACACACACCACTAATAAGGGAAAAAGCCCTTTGTGAGTTAATCCTCATTTAAAAGAATTCTTAAATTGTTCATCAGACAGGTGATAGCCTACATTTCCCCTTAGCATTATTGCAGTACACAGTATTAATTACCATTTTAAGCTTTTTGTTTTATTAATGAATTTAGTTTGTTTCTGTTTCAGTTGTCACTTGTGTCACCAGGAGGTGAGAGTCGGGAGTGCTGTTGCTAGTTACGCAGCATTACTATCATAACCTAGCTAAAGGATATAGAGTAACGATTTACTTTAATGTTTATACACCAGTGTTAATAAATTGTATTTAATTTTAGGTAAGTAATTCATTTTTTGAGGTTAAAAGTAATGTTAAAAAGTTAAGAAAATATACCCGCATTGACAAAAAAAAAAATGCAGGCTTTTGCCATATTTACTTAAAAATAAAAAAAACATCCATTAATACAAGTCTAGGGCAGCACGGTGGCTTATTGGTTAGCACTGTCGCCTTGCATATAGGATAAAGTGCTATAGAAGATGAGTGAGAGTGAGTAATTATCTATTTTGGATATATCGCTTATGTCAAAGTTCATGGTTTGTTCATGTTACCTCTTCTGTAAAACAATTCCAGTTAACCTTAATATAAAGGTATTTAGATTAATCTGTCTAAATCAATGTGTAAAATAAATCATCCTAGCAAGCAAATACCTGAATGTAAGCATGTTCAAGTTCAAGTAGGCTTTATTGTCACTTCAACTATTTACAGTTAGTACACAGTGAAACGAAACAACGTTCCTCCCGGACCAAGGTGCTACATGCAACATAAATTTACAACATAAATTAACAGAAAAACTAAACTAGCTAACTAAGAGGCCTAGTTAGCTGGCTAGCGGAGACAAGACAGATTGATCTGACAAACATAAATTAACAACATAAATTAACAAAAACTAACTAGCTAAGGAAGACTATCTACGGGTTTTTTTTTTTTCACCTACTGTTCAACAAATTAATATTTAACCAATGACATACAAGATTACTAAAATAATTTATACATAATTTACTCACTAAAATGTTGAAATTGTTGTATTCTAGTGGCAGATAATTTTGTCAAGCCATTTTGCTTGATGATGAGAAATGAGTCCAATTCATGTGTGAAAATGATCCTCATGCTTCCAGAACCTGGACATTTAGTACATTCAGGTTGTCAGGTGAATTTCTATTAAGCTGAGCCTAGACCTGACCGACTGAAGCACGCCCAGATCATAACGCTGCCTTTTAAAGCTTGTAAACTTGGCACTATGCATGCTGTGTGCTTTGCTTCATGGGCTTCTTTTCTTGTCCTGATGCGTCCATCGCTCTGGAATAGGGTCAATCTGGACTCATCAGACCACATGACCATGACGATCTTTATGCTCACTAGCAAATTGAAGTTTATTTTCTGATGAGTCTTGCTGTGATTTTCTTTTGGCCACACACCTGTTTAGTCCCAATTATGAGTTCTCATCACTTCGTGTGTGGAAATGCTCTTACTTCCACTATTAAACATACCTCTGGTTTCTATTGTTGATTTTTTTTATGATGCAACTTCACCAAGTGTTTAAGTGATCTCTAGTGATTTCAGTCAGTTGTGATTTTCTGCTCACATTTCTTCTGCATAGCTGACAGTTTATCACAGTCCTTCCAGGATAATGATTTTAATAATCCTTTCAACAGTTAATCCAATTCCAAGAACTTCAGTCTCCTAAGTTTTTTCTTTTGCTTGATACAGTATAAATAAAAATAATGTAATAGTGGAAGTGTATTTCATAAATTAGTTCTTTACCCGATTATGTTAAAAAATCTTCACCAGCTTGAATCTAATATGAAATTGTTAAATGCTTGTTGTAGTAACACATTTTAAAGACTACTGTCTGGAGTGGCATCTCATGCTTCACACCTCCTCCTTCCCCTCTTAATCACTGTGTGAGAGCTGACAGGCCGGGCTCGTGCTGTTTGGACAGGTGTTTTTCTAAAACAGCACTTCTGCTTTACACAAAAAAAAGTGAAGACGCAAGGAAAGAATAATATATGGAGGTAAAAGAGTGATGAAGATTTGACAGATGGGCGGAGGCCGTCAGGGATTTAAGTCTGTACTCATTTGTCGGCCTGTTTCCCGCTTGCTCGCTGTGACTGATGGCATGGCTAATTTGTTCAATGTCAGTTAGCTTAGCATAACGAAAAGTCAGGCAGAATGTTCGGAATAGCTGCTGGCGGATTTCGCAACATGAACGTCTCATTACATAAATGTACCTGAGTGAGACTTTAAGATTTAAATTTAGATCAAACAAAGACCAAACTCTGATAATACTGCTGAAATGAAAAAATAACTAAAGTCACTGATTAGAATTATTTAAGCACCATTGCTAACTGCTGCCATGAAAACAGTCACCGGTCCAAACTGTTAATTTTACTAATAATGACTGAATAAAATTGACCAATTGAGCTTTTATGACTCATTTCCCGTGTCTCAAATCACGTACTATGACCTCATACTTGTAGCCTCATTATGTTGTAATCTAGTTGATTATAAGACCTGATGTCAGCTTTTTACATACAGTTCTTTAACAGCCACAAACAGGTGACTTTCTTTGCAGCTGAACTACATTGTCACTTGTTATTAGAAACCATGTTCGTTTAATTTGTTGGCAGAATAAATAAATGAGAACAAATAATGTAGCTTGTATAAAAAAGTCGAGGTGGCTCGAAGCCCACTGCAGTTGTTCCCGTAAATGTTCAGCAAGTTGGAACACCTGATCCTTGAATATCAACAGATAACTTGTTGCCAACATGCAGAATAGTCGCATCTATTGGTGATTGATTGTGTGTACAATTCTCACAAACACCACTTGCACATTACATGAACTCAGTGGGAGTTATTGCCTCATGCCCCATACAGTCCTGACCCAGCTTAAAGACGTTTCCACGTTTCCAAGACGTTTGGGCCATTAAAGTTCCTGGGTTCCTGGGAGGCCAGCATTTCAAATGTAAAGCAGGTAGTCCAAGCAGGTAGTCTGGTCATGGCTTCAGCCTCTTGTATTAATGTACTCATTCTAATACATTATGGTTTCAATAGCAACAGATAACATAGGGATTTGAATCTTGGGATATAACACATTATCTAAGCATAGTAAGTTATGCATAATTATAACTATAAATCAATAAAATGGTGAACAGAGAACAAAAACATGGGGAAATGTCTGTAATATAAAAAAAAACACTTTTGGATGGTCAGTTATGTAGAAGGAAATAAACTTTGCAGCAATAACAGTAGCTTGACTGATTACTTTCCTATAACAGCACACCCTGCTATGTTTGAGTTTTTCCATATAGTTACTATTTCTGTTTTTACATATTTATTTATAATTCGGTCAGTCAATCAAACAATCAGTCATCACAGCTCCGACAAAAGCCTGCATGTTCAGCAATCTAGGAAAGACGATCTTGTCTGAATAGCTACAGAGCACTTGCCAAAACACACACACACACACACATACTAAAAAAAATGCTAAAAATGAAGCACCACCCACATCCAGCCTGTAATAAGTTTCAATTACATTTTACGAGGACCTTTAAAATGGTCTCTCATAAACACAGAGGTTAAAGTGATGCACAGAGTGCAGAATAAGTGCTCATTGTGGAGCAGATCTCTGTCTGGTCTGTGTGTCTGTTTTATGAGTGTTTTCAGAGTGATGTCAGACCTTAACAGCAACGAGGATCGCTTGAGGGTGCCGGGCGTTTGCGTTTCCCTGGTGCTGACCTGTAACAAGATCCCGGCAACCTTTGCACACCGGGCGGTTTTTTAAGGGTCTTTCCGGAACAGAGAGAGGCATTGTGGAGGCGACTGGTCATCGCTCCGGCCGAGCTCTTAAACATGAACAATATGGCGTCTGTAGAAGAGGATTGTTAACGGCAGTGTAAACAAATTCACGGCTGTATTAACACCCGAGGTTTGGGTGGTCGGGCTGCACCGCGTCGAACTTTACAGTGAGGTGAATTGCGGTTTTGGGGAAAAACTGATGTGATGAAAAGCAGATAGAGAGAGAAAGAGAGAGTTTAAATGACAGCAGTAATTGGAGGTTGGTTTTCAACTTCCCTGTTAAAGCAGTACTTTAGTTTATAACAGTAATTCTGTATAATTAATAACAAGTGAAAACAGGGTTAGCATTAATAAAAAGTACTAATGTGATTGTAATTACTACAACTACAACTGATAATTGGTGGCTCACTGTAAAAAATAAATAAACTTGCGGGCACAGGCTGGTGAGCAGTGGCGGCGGGCAAAGAGGCGCGTGCTTGCGGCTGTCCTTGCCACAGTCATCAAAGGGCGGAATACCATTCACGAATTTGAAGTCCTTGGTTAATGTAAATTAGA
>JAQMYG010000008.1:20853842-20871822 GCA_030014215.1 Clariallabes teugelsi | reverse complement strand
TAATTACAGTTTTTCACTGTAAATTCTACGGTTATCCCAAGTTTTGTGAAATACGGTTTTATTCTGTAGCATTTATATGTTTTTTTTTTTAATTTTACTGTTAGAATTACAATTTTTTTTTACAGTGCACAATTGCCAGCTTGTCAAGTCCAAAAATAAGAAATACAGTAACTGAACAGTTACTTTAAGGTGTAATCATTCCATAGCACCAAGCATAATGATACAAGTGGTAAAGAATATAATTTTTCTATGAGCTGACGTAATCTAATAGTCTAGCTAGTCTGTTAAATGCAAGAATTTTATTATCCTTAATAAGAAGTCTAAGCATTGTTTACAAAATGGTAATATTGCTTATAATAGGTAAAAATGAATAGGAACATCCACCATGCAGAAATTACACACATCAAGTTCTGTAAACGAAATTGACATGGCAGCAGAAGCAAACAACACCTGCAATGCTGAATTAACAAATGTAATATGATGGCCAAAATTCAAACAATATTTGCATGATCTGACAAAAAAAAAAATAGTTATGGTTAGCCATATGGTTATTATATGATTATAAGAATTGAGCTTTGTACTAAATACAGTGTAACTTTACATACAATTACATACATTATACTCACATTCCGGGTGACGAACTTCATACTCAAGTCTGCAGAGCAAAAAAATTTATAATGACCTTTTGTAATGCACTTTTATTACCTCAATTTTGAAAAAACACAAACTATCCTTTTAATGATGCAAGATACAAAAGTCAGGTCATGATATTATAAAGTGGGTGTGAAAAGTGGGCTAAAAATGGTTCAGGTTGAGACTCAGGGTTGAAGTTCAAGTTCAGAATGGTGTGGAACACGTCACTGTTTTTGGCAAACTCCACCCCACATTCACACTTTACACATAACATTTAGAATTACCGTCAAGTATGTAGTTACATCTGAGGTCTGAAAACTGAGGTGCACAATTTCAGTATCAATTCCTCACTAAACATGCATAAGCCAAATGTGAATACAGTAGAGTTGCCAAGGCAGCCTGGCAATAGAGCCCTGCCAGTATAAGAAGTCTTTTTTGTCATTTACCTGATTCATATATTTAAGTGTTTTTTATTTTAATTCCTTTTTAAATTTGTTTCTTTGGTTTCTGACTCAACACATGATAATGTCAATTACATTCACCGCACTGAATTAAATAGCAGTGTCAGAGAGAGAGAGAGAGAGAGAGCGAGAGAGAGCAACTGCCTGCATGTTTGCTTTAGAAAGTGTGTGTGCGTGTGTGTTTGGATCTGTCACTCATAGGCTCTGGTTTTCAGTCGGCCTCCAGAAAGGAAGCACTAGTTGAGTAGAGGATATAGCCAATCCCAGACTGTATTTATCGTCTGTGTGTGTGTGTGTGTGTGTGTGTGTGTGTGTGTGCGCGCCAGAAACAGCATCAGATCCACATGAAAAGTGGCCAGACTTTACTCACACTTAGAAAAGCAGCCAAAATAAAATGGGATTGTCTGTGTGTGTGTGTGTGTGTGTGTGTGTGTGTGTGTGTGTGCGCGTGTGTGTTCGTGATTTCCACCAGCTACTGTTTTAGTGAATAATCAGATACAGAGTAACACGATGATGTCATCAAAATTAATGGAACACCTAATTATGATGTCACTGGAATTTTACCCCCCCCTCTCTCTCTCTCTCTTTTTCATCTTCTTATCCACATCATCACTTTCAGCACTACACAGTGAGCAGTGTGTGAAGCAGTGCAGGAACAGTAGTGCATGCTAATGTGAGTGGTGTTAATGACTCTTCTCAGTCTGCTTCCTGTATTCTTCATGCCTCATTTTTTTTACACTGACAGTGAACAGCTTTGCTTCAACTCATCCACATCTCTTCTTCTTTCACTTCATCATTCATATCACTTGCTTCCTTTTTTCTTTTGTCTGCTCTTTCTTAATTTTTCTATTTATTTTCACTTATGCTTCTTTCTTTCTTTCTTTCTTTTTCTAATTATTATCTCTTATTGTTTACCATTTTTTCATTGTTTTTTTCTTTCAAACTGTCAATTTTTCTCTTACTGTTAGATTTATATTATGCTTTTCTTCCTTCTCTTTCATTTTTCTTCCTTTTCCCCATGCATCTTTTTTATGTTTTAACAGTTCTTTCTTTCTTTCTTTCTTTCTTTCTTTCTTTCTTTCTTTCTCCTTATCATGTTCTTTTTATATTGTCACATTTCTTTCTTTTTATATATTTCTTTTTCTTTTCCTCCTCCTATGTTTAATTTGTTTAATTTCTTTCTGAGTTCTTTTTTATTATTTTTTAAAATATTTTTTCTTTCTATTTGATTTTTTACTTTCTTTCTTTCTTTCTTTCTTTCTTTCTTTCTTTCTTTTTCTTTTCTTTCTTTCTTTGTCTTTGCAATCTTTTTCATAGTATCAATTAATGTCTTTCTGTTTTTGTATATTTATTTAGCTTTTCTTCTTACTCTTTCTTTCTCTTTTTCCTACTATTATCTTCATAATGTCACCTGTAATGTAACTGTAACAGGTCAGGTGATTATTGTGAAATGAAAAGTTGGTTGCTAATTGCTGATTCTAGATTTTTAGTCAATAGAGTCCAGATCTAATCCCTTTTATTCATCTATACAGGAAGTGAAGTAAAATAACCTTGCTACTGAAATGCCAGAGTGATTTTAAGCCAAGTTTTGTGCTCAGAACGAGGCCATGGGTAAAACGAGCTCGCAACTGCCGCACTGTCATATTCAGCGAGTGAGTGAGTGAGAGAGAGAGAGAGAGAGAGAGAGAGAGAGAGAGAGAGAGAGAGAGAGAACTGAATATTGAAGGTCAGCACAGTTTAAAAGGGGATTGAGATCGAGAGCACGTGCGAGAGAGAATACGTATAAGTGAGACTGACCATGACAAATTGCTCTGATTTATTCCTGCATGAAATATCATTGCGATGTATACTTAGTGAAAAGTGTAGCAGCATACATTCCTCAGTGATTAGGCTCTATATAAAGCTGTGTGTGTGTTTGTGTGTGTGTGTGTGTGTGTGTGTGTGTGTGTGTTTCACTGTCGGACGCCTAATTTTAAAAATAACAGCAAAAGCCTGGAGCTAAAATAATATTGCAGACACTACAGGTTTAAACCGTGAAGGCATCGCCTTCACTATTCAATGCAGAGTTTACACACACACACACACACACACACACACACACACACACACACACACACACACATACATATCCAAGCTCATTTAATAATTATTATAATTATTATAATATGTAGCGGTTTTCAGATATTTGACATTCATCTCAAACAGGTATAACTAAACTTTGAAAAAGAAAATTTGCCATATATGGTCAATGTCTATGATAATGTACTTTGCTATATTTAACCAAGTTTTACCACAAGTTTCCTTTAGTATCAGCAAATATGTAAGTGTAACAAAACCATACCTTTCTCGATTTGAATAGAATTTAAATGATGTAAGGTCTGATCTTATCTGTTATTCTAATTCTACTGACTGCACCTCTAACCGTTTGTTACTACTGTACAACTGAAGTGTATTTTCAGATGTTTATTAAATATTTATATACATAATTATATGGTATTATTTAACTGGACCCTCAGTATAGTGGCAAAAAAACATAATTGTATATATTTGATGTGATGAAAATGATTTAGAAATGTGTATTCTGCTTGTTAGTCAGATTGAAATTGTTCCTCAAAATTGTTAAGCAGAGGATGCAGTAAATGTTTAAATGTAGCATAGTGGAAGATCACAGGTTTGTGGAATTATTGCACATGCATTGGCATGTTAATAAACTTGTAGAAAAATCTTATTTTATTTAACATCGCAGTTCATGGCTACACATATTTATTTAATCTTTTTAAAAATAAAATGTCAATGAATGCTATTTAAAAGTTTAAAACAACAAGATGGAAAAAACAGAACGCCTTCTACAGTGTGTGCTGTTCAGTAACACTTGACAAATCGGCTTTAAAAGAAAAAAAAAGGCAAAATAAACACACCGCGCCTGAAATATTGTTTTAAATAACGTTTTAAATATCACTTCAGAGATATGAAATGTGTCATGGTTTAAAAAGTCAGGTAAAGAAATTTATGTAAATTAAGTGGTAATAATAAAACGAATAAACCAAGTGGTCATATCCGACCTCTGCGCATTCGACTGGCGAAGTGAGAAACTGGACATGCTCATGCAACATGTTAGTAAGTTATGAATATTCACTCATCCATCCATCATTTTCTATAGTTCTTATCCAGTAAAGGGTTGAAGAAACCTGGAGCCTATCGCAACAGACTTCTGGCACAAGACAGGGTACACCCTGGACAGGGTGCTAAACCATCGCAGAGCACACACACACACACACACACACACACACTCACACACTCATCCACACACTACAGGTCTGCATGTTTTTTGTACTGTGGGAGGAAACCAGAAAACTTGGAGGAAACCCGCCAAGCATGGGAAGAACATGTAAACTCCACGCACAACCCAAGGTGTGAATCTAACCCTAACCCTGGAGGTGCAAGGCCACAGTGCTAACCACCGTGCCACCTAGTGACGAACATGTTCTTTTTAAACAACAACAACAAAAAAGCATAGTCAGTGTATTTCTGTATGCTTAAGTCAATACTTTAAGGGTTCATTTGCAAAAACAGGTAAATAGCATTTAAAAAAAAAAAAAAAGAAAAGTAAACTGACTGCCGTGTATACTTCTTTCTGCATGCCACATTCTGAATCCAAAATCCGATGAGTTGTTTTATTTTAGTCAAAACAATCCCACGCAATTTGATTGATTATATGATTAATGAGAATTTTAGTATAAATTTCTAAAAACGAAGATATCTGTTTTTGCAGATGAACCGGTTATCCTGTTAAGGCACAAGGTGGGGTACACCCTGGATGAGATGCCAAATCCACTACCAGGCACACACACACACACACACACACACACACAGGCACGCACGCACACATGCACACACACGCACACACGCACACTGCAGGCAATTTGGGAACGCCAGTTAGCCTAACCTACATGTCTTTTGACTGTCGGAGGAAACCGGAATACACTGAGGAAACCCACCAAGTATGGGGAGAACATACAAACTCCATGCAGACAGACCTGAGGTGGGAATCGAACCCAGACCCTGGAGGTACAAGGAAGAGCAGCATTTGAAAAGAAAAGGATACACCTGTTAGGCACTGTTGTGCTGTGGTTTGTATGGATACCAGTTGCATGGAAAACATTGCGCAAGTAAAAGGAAAACTTGATTCACTCAGGAAATTGAAGTTAAAAAGCCTCCTAAATCCCCATGAATTGAACTTCACTGAAACTTTGTGAATAGATTGTGAAGATCTACAGTATATAAACAGCCCAAGAATATCTCAGAACTATGAATTACTATTAACTAATACACAATGAATTAATAACTGTGGATATTTACAACTTTTTTAGATTACTTGTTTCCAGAAGTAGAATATATAGGGAAATAAACATCTTACAACAGAGTCTTGTGGACTGCTGTATGTACTATTACTTTTATACTGTATGTGCCAAGTCAGATCACAATTAACATGTATGACCTGAATCATACCTGAGCCTTTCCTTTAACATCAACTAAAATTTCTAGTCTTTTGGGAAGAAAAGTTTGATATATATGTTTTCAAAAACTGCACTGGTGTCAGGTAATACAAGCAAAGAACAGCCTTGATTAAAGACCAGGTCATTTACTACTTTAACCAACACTATATTAGTAAGATCACAAGAACTATTGTTGCTAATAATGCATGAAGATTAATTATGTAAAATATTGCAATGCTAAGTGTTGACTATCAGCTTGCAGTCATTATTGCTTTAAACAGATCACCATCTGCATCCATAGTAGCTTTACAGAAATTGGGTACAAAGTGAACGAATGACACATAGTGTAATTTATAATGCTTAGACATGGCAGCATATCAAATGTATGATAGAAAAGGCAGACCGTGCTCATTTACCCCACATTCATTCATCAGTCTTCACCTCTCTTCTCTGCTCCACTTGTCTTTGTGCAGTGGTAAGTAATAAAGCATTCCTCCACGTCCTAATGCTCCAACTGGATGACGGCCATTTTGAATGTCTCTTCACCGCCTTTTACATTTGATACAGGCTTTTTGGCTTTGTTTATACTCGTCGGCTATCACAAGGCGCCCGTACACTGAGGCATCATTTATCAACCCTTATGAGTTTGGTTAAAAAAGAACTAATGAAGAGGTGTAATTCTCTCCCTCTGTCCCATGAATGTGGTCCCATCAGTCTCTGTCTCCACACACAAATACACAGACACCTCTTCCATGACGTGCAGGTCAATTGGCTACTGGCTGTTATTAATGGTATAACAGTTAACTATTGCAAGAAATAGCTTGGAATGTTAAATGTTGTCAGTAAAGGAAACCATAATCTAAACATATTACATATAGTTACATAAGGACTGGACTCATTAATTAATAATACAGTACACTACAACCAGATCCAATATGTCATGCCATAGATTATTGAAGTTTCTTTTCTGCAACTGTACTAGAGGAAAGAACACTTCTTTCAAAAAGAAATTCCCTTATTTGATGTTTTGATGGTCGTGGTGAAGAGCACTGTCTTGTTGCCCCAGAATCTCCCATAGACATTCAGTATAAGATGATTTGAACACCTGAACTGGGAAGTATTTGCAGCACCTGAGCACGTCATGGTCTATAGAGAAAATAAGACCCTCCAATCATCTATAACATTAAAATGCAAAACATTAAGCCCAATATTGTGTAGGTTCCCCTTGTGCCACCAGGGCAGATCTGGTCCCTCTTGGCATGATTCTACTGTGGGTTGTGGGGTGGGGCCTCAATGGATCAAACTCGCATTGCTGCTCGTTCAGACTGTGATCTTTAGTATTATATAAGGTTAGATTAAAAGCCTCTTTTAGAGTTTAAAAAACTCTTTGTCTGTTAAACTTCATATGTGACAGGCTGAGATGCATAGGGTGTTCTGATTCCATTGACTAGCTAGCATTGACTTTTTAGCAATTTGTGCTACATTGGCATTTCTATAGGCTTGGACCAGACAACCTGGCCTTTGCTTCCTACAGGCATTGATGAGCATTGGGTGCATATGATCCTGTCTAATCAATGTTATTCAATTCACCTGGTTGAATTGTGGTTGTGGCTGATAAGTGACAAGATTAGACAACATATGTACATCATGTTACAAGGGAGTGGTAGCTCAGGTGGCTTAGGCTCTAGGTTGTTGATTTGGGGATCTAAGGATCTGGGTTTGAGCCCTGCTGTTGGCAGGTTGCCTCACACCACACTACCCAGCCACTGCATGGATACAGCCTGGATAAAAGGGGAGGGTTGTGACAGGAAGGGCAACTGGTTTAAAACCTGTGCCAAGTTTTGTGTGGATCAGATGGTCTGCTGTGATGAGCAGTTATGTTATGTCTGTAAGAAAGAAAACTGTTGTAAAAAAAAAAAAAAAAAAAAGAGAGAGAGAGAGAGAGGCTCATTGAAAACAAATTTTTGCTAAGAGTGTTGCTCAGGCTAAGTTAATTACCTGTACTAATAAACATTTAATTAGCAAAGGTTGAAAATTGATTCTGAAATAGTGAATAGTGTTTCTTTCTCATTCTTGCTAACAGGCCATCACTATTAGCAACAGAGCAGACCTAAAGGCAAAAAAGAAAATTACATTTCCTACAAAAGTACTGTATATGCCCACGGACAGGACAGTTAATTTATTATTTTTTTTTCAGTGAGACAAATGCCAAGTGTGAGCATTACTTAATAATAAGCAGTGTCTTCTATGTTTACCAAACCAAAAGACCACAATCCCACCCTCTTTGCTTGTATAGGCTCACAAGACAGAGCTTATGAATTCACAGGTTGTCCTAGACAAAGTTGACTCAAAGTGAAAGTAACCTCTACCAAAGCAATGGCTCATCTTTCATGACCTGCTTTGACTCTTTGAAGCTTTTATTCTTACCTCCTCTTTCGCTGAAAAAGCTGAAACATGTAGTTTTCAGGTGGCTCTCATATCACTGTAGGAAGGGGTTAACGTTTCTACAGCTAAACAGTAGATGCTGGCACATTTGCAGTGCTCGTGTGGATGGACAATCTGTCAGGATCCCATTTCTCCTTTACTTATGTTTAGTGTACCGCAAATTAATTCAACCTCATTCATTTTTCTTATTTTTGTCCAGCTGTGGTATAAATATCACCTTGCCTAAACTATTAATAGTCTTCGTTGCCATTGTTACATTCCAACATAGATATTCGATCAACAAAAAAGATTTAGAACTTATTCGAACTTGTTTGACTACAACTATGCACATGTGTGTGTGTGTGTGTGTGTGTGTGTATGTCTACAGTATGTAAAAGTGTTGGCACTCAGTGGCGGCTCAGTGACAGGTGGGCAACAGCCAGAGTCAGATTTCCTGCAACCGTGTGTGTGTGTGTGTGTGCAAAGTACAGTAATAAACCACCTCACGCACCTCTTTTGTTTGTATTCTCCACCTGCAAGATCCCCACCTGGGACTCTGCAAGAGGTGTGTGTGTGTGCATGTCCTTCTGTGTAACGACAGCTCCGCTCAGTTGCACTTGATGGATGAGCTGACCTCAAAGCTGACATGGCCCATACAAAAAAAAAAAAAAAACTCTCACCACACACACACAGACACACACATACATACACCTCTTTGTCTGCCTACACGTAAACTCACACACTTCTCTATAGACCACATGCTTGGTGCTTGCACTACAGTCTAAGTCACAGTCTATAGTGCCCGGAAATAAGACGATGTCACAAAGCAAAGATAACAACTAGAGAGCTTTGAAATGACCAGAATAAGGTTTTAAAAAATCATGAATGCTTGAAATCAGAGATCATTTAACCGTTTCTTGAAGGTACATCATAAAAAATAAATCAACAGTAGAAATCACAATTATGCTTGATTGATAGAGTAGTTTTTATATTATTTTTATATAATTCTTTTATATATTAGTAGTAGTTTACTTATTCCAAACAGAAGATGTATTGTTCACTGATTATACAACAAGCAACAAGCAAGAATTGCAGTGAGTAAAAAGTAAAGTAAAAAAAAAAAAAAAGATACATTGTTTACAATTCAAGGTGCATTAATGAGGTAAAAATGGTGTCAAATAATAGAAATATAGTGTTTCTATGTATATTGTATACACAGGCGGGGAGGAAACTGTACATAAGTTCCACCAGCCTGCTGAAATAGTAATAGAGAGAATGAACCAGCAAGTTGAAATATTAATAAAATATTAATATTATCATTAATAGTGAAAGTTAGAGCGTTCCCAAATACATAATATGAGGAGAAGTCATGGGATAGGGACTAAACAGCTGTGTGACCATAAGAAAACCTCTTGTTAGGGAGACTAATCAGAAATAAAGGCTGCAGTTTGCTAGGGAGCATAAAAAATTGACTTCTGGCCATGCATACAGTAATGGACCCTATACAAGCCTCTAGAAGCAATGTTTAAGATCTGGGGTTGCTTCAGGTGGTCAGATCTAGGCTCAGCAATGTTATGTGGCCAGAAATTGATGACCTGAATGTACTGATTGACCAGGTTATCACTTCTATGATGTTTTTCTTCCCTGATGGCATGAACATCTTCTAGGACTCAAATTGTAAAAGAATGATTCTAGGAGCATGAGGAATAATTTACACACATGAACTGGTCATTATTAGTTGTAATCAAAGCTAAAAACAGTCACTTTTTTTTTTTTTTTTTTAATTATACATTTTTGTATTTTTTTTTATACTACTTGTAATGTTCCTTTTATATTAAATTTAGAAAAGCCTGTATTTTTCAGAATTATATTTAAAAAAAAGAATGTTAACATTTCACCATTGTGATGGTTTTTTTCAGACCATCATTTTTTTTCTTGGCTTTGCTGTGTGTGTGTGTGTGTGTGTGTGTGTGTGTGTGCGGTTCACTTTTCCTCTGGGTACAAAGTTAGAAAGTTTTATTTTAGTCTCATTTGAATACAACACATGAGCTTCAGTGGTACTTGGCAGTTCAGGTAGTGCATTATGCGGATTGCTCTCAGAAAGGGATTCTATTTTCCAACCTTTCCGACTATAAGAATCAGTAAAGCTATATGAGTCTCAATGATTCTGTCATGCTTTTTTTAAAAAAAAAATATAAAATACTATTTGTTTAAAAAAAGGTCTGTTGGAAGAAAATGTAGTTTCTCAAAATGAGTGGAAACATGTAGCCATTCTGTTCACATCTATACATACGGTTCATACTTTGCATATTACCTGAAGACTAGGACCAGCCCAGTGGAGGTTTACCAAATTAATTTAGAATGAAATTTAATTTAGCCCCTAATTTACAGTAATTAAAGGATTTTTACAAAGTACTAGTATCTGTTGAGCCACCAGGGGACAAAATTGAGCTGATTTGTTTCCTCCTTCTTTTTCTCATTTTTCTCAAAGGACCTACTGTACAACACCTGCTGTATCATGTGGGTTTTTATGGCTGTATGGTTAAAGCCTTGCCTCTAAGAACAGATGTTGCTGGTTTGAATCCAGCACGTGAGTAGGGGGAGTGATTGACATGGTAAGAGTCATGAAGGAGGTAGGTTTGGGAAATGTGGGAAAGGTTGGAGCGAAGAAAATGGTGTTAAAAAGTCAGGTTGTAATTTTTTAACATATGCATCAAGCACAAAGAAAGTATAAGTGGACACTCTCTCTTTAACCTTCATAACCCCTCCTGTACCTTCTACAACTTTTGTTTGCTATACATTCCTGAACCTTTCATGCTCCTATGACCTGCTTGGGGTTTGATCCAGCAACCACTTGACCCAGAATCAAAACTCATCCAGTTGAGTCACAGGATCTCACACTAGTAGCTTAAATGAATCTTAAATATTGTACTTGAATTCTGTGATAAAATACAGCAATAGTGCATATTTGAAAGAGGGACATCATGGATGAAAAACCATTACACTAACTACTACCACAGTGAAGTATGTGCTTTCCAGTTGCCTCTTAGCCATCACCTAGTTGTCACCTTCAGCACTTTTTGAGACCAATGCGACCTCATGTTAATAGGTTTTGGGAGATGTTAATAGGTTAATTATTGAAAATTTTGAGCATCATGGAAAGGTTTATTGTCATGACTTAATTCCAAAATAATAATAACTCGAATAATCTAGATTCATTCTAATTTCTTTCTTGTCTAATTTTAATGTTTAAAGCTCAGCTAAGTTTATGAAAATCAAATCAGAAAAGGGTCACTCAGAAAAGGGTTGAAAACTATGTTCATTTATACACTCAGTGCTTGGTCAGGGCTACTTTAGTATGAATTGCTGCATCAGCATGGGATGGTATGTAAGTTATGAGACTGTAGCACTGCTACAAAGACCTGTTTGCTTTGACAGCAGCCTTCAGCTCTTCTGTTTCTCATCTACAATGCACCATAGATTCTCCATGGGGTTCAAGTCAGGTGAGCTGGCTGGCCAATCAAGCACAGTAATATCATGGTCAGCAAACCAATTAGTGGTAGTTTTGATCTGTGGGCAGGTGCAAAGTTCTACTGAAAATGAAAGCTTTGGACTATTGAGCAACGGTCCAGTTCTTTTGCTCCTTAGCCCAGATAAGATGCTTCTGACATCTCAGCTTCAGGAGAGTCCTGGTACTAGAAATGCAACACCCCATTTCCTCAAGACTTATGTGTGGTGGCGCTTGATAAACTCACTCTACTCTTTGTGAAGCTTTCCAAATTAATGAAACAGCTTTTCTTAAAAAAAAAAAAAAATCATCTCTTAAGTCTGGGGTCAGCCACATTGCGAATGCACCTATTCTTAACACACTTTTCCCCTCCAGTCAACTTTCCATCATTATCTGGACAATTGTCTAGTCAGCAGTCTTCCCCATAATTTTGTTTGGGTGTACTGAATTAGACAGAGAGACACACAGTATTGATACTGAATGAATAGTAATTTTCCAAATCATATGGACTTTAGACTTTTATGAACTAAGTTTCACTTTTTTCATAAAAAAATAACATTACTACAATATTCATTTTTTGTAAATGTACTTGTACAGTACAGGTGAACTGTAAAATTTCACCTACTCCCTAATACAGAGAGGCATTTAGTATTGTTACAGAAATCCTGACAGCCTAAAGGCAAGAAGCCCTAAATTAACACCACCGCAAAAGTGTTTATTTTCGGCCGCTCGTCAGTGCTAGTCTACTCATTAACTCCTAATGACTAATGACCTCATCACTGGTCATTATTTACTGAGAGAGTGGTCGTGAATTTAAAATAACATTGTTAGCTTGGTCTTAATAAACACTAATGATCCAGAAAGGAAAAGAGACTTTTCTGAAATGCTGGTTTAAGTGGTTTCAAACCCACACACACACACACACACACACACACACTAAATCATCTTTGTGTGGTCATGAGTGTTTCCTTTTCCTAATGACCTAATAATGTGCACTTTACAGTCAGCTCATTAACCGCTTTACGGAGAGTGTACACACAGAGAAAGAGAGAGAGAGAGAGAGAGAGAGAATCACAGGAGAGATAAAATGAATGCCAGCATAACAGAAAGAAAGCGTGGAAGTAAGAAAGAGAGATAAAATAGACATAAAGTACATGACAGAAAGTGGTAAGAATGATTGGCAGCTCATTAGTATGTATACATGCAGTGAGGAAACACCTGTTCTGAGGCATAATACAGTCAAAATGTCGGAAATAAATCAGATTTCTACCTGCAGTCCAAAAGCTAAACAATCTCCTAACAGAGTCCTGATACAGAAACACAACATTCAGTCCACGGCACCTCAAGCACACTAAATCACCCTCTTACACTATACACATGTACAGTATGTCTAGAACAGCAGTAACATTGCTTTCCTTCCACACTGAACTGTTCAAAAGAACTTCGACCTGCTACAACTGTCTGTCGGATGTATTCATGACTTACATGATCTGCGTTAACAATGTTTCTCTCAAGCCCTACACTTTGAAGACTTTGCACCGTTACAAGCACTGACACTGGAGACTCCTTCACATTGATATTAATGACTGTATATGTTTTGTATCCTCCATACACTATGAATGATCTGTTAGTACATACATTGCAAGTCTAATGTTTGTACTTTCCAGATTTTTATTTCTTTCTATATTGTAAAATAATACTAAAGGCATCCAAAATATGCCATAATCTAATTTGAATGTCTCATATTGAGATGTGTCTGCTACTTATGCTCAGTAAAGCCTTCGTAACGGCTCTAATCTGAGGTGCTGTTTGTTAATTGCTGGTTTTAAAGGCTGGTAAAATGAACTTCTCTTCTGCAGCAGAGGTAAGTTTTGACCTACTTTCCTGAGAAGATCTTTATGACAGCCAGTATCATCAAGGTGCTTGATGGGTTTTGCAAATGTACTTGACAAGAACAGTTCCAGAACAGCTGACCTTCGTGTCCTAAAATAACGACTGGCTGTTTTTGGTGCTGTTGTTACTTAATTGCCTAATGCCATACTGTATGTGTTATTTAATAGTTAAAAAAAAAAAAAATCCAATATTGTAGAAAATAAACCCAAAGGTTAGGGTTAGGGTTCGTGTCCAAACTTTTGACTGGTACTGTACATTATAATTTATTACAACAAATTCATTGACATAAACCAAATGGCTGAACAATTTTCGTAGACTAGTTTCGTACAGTAGTCCTTTCTGACTAATCAGATTCAAAAATTAAAATGCACTGAGGTATAAATGTAATTAATAAACTAAGTACTAGTCCATTTATGTAGCTGAATCGTTTTACATACAGTCAAGATGATACAAGGTGATGGCTAAGATACTTTCATTCATTTATTACAGGATCCTTTGTCTCAAAGTTTCTCCTCTGGATCAAGGACTTACTAAAGCAAATCAAAGGGTGTTTTCACGAGTGATTTGTACCATGTCCAGGAATGATTGCTCCCCCTCCCCACTTCAGCGTTTGTATATATTTTTTCTTTGCTCCATCCTCGGGCAAGCTTGCGTATTTACATTCTCTGATACAGCAGGTTACCGTATGCACCTACGTGGTTTGTGAGCCACCATTAAACACAATAAAAGACAATAACGAGGGCGTTAACTTTCGCACTATGCCTATTATTATTGAGATTTCGGGAAAAAATGTTAAGAGTGACACTCTCGCATGCCTTCCAACTTTATCAGCTATGATTACTTCCATTCTAATTCCATTCAAAATGAAGCAGACTTTGGGGACAAGTGTTCTCGGAAACAATCCCAAAAAACAAAACTCTCCCTAGAGAGTTGATTTGAAAGTTGATTAGAAAGATTTTTAAAAAAAAGTAGACTCATCCCCCCCAAAAAATAAAAGAAAAGGTATTGCATCTATAGTAGTTCACACCTACTTGTACAGACAGACAAAGAACTAGATCAAAACCATTTAATATATTTAAATTAATACATTTCCCATGAAATTTTACACAATCTTCAGCCAGGAGGCTTTTCTTAAAATTCCTAAACTGGTCGAACTCCTCCTCACTGCTTCACTGTTTCTGTTCTATTACAAAAACACATTTTTCTCAATATATCCTATGATAAAAAAACACCACAAATTACTCTAGAGTTTAATTTAAAAGTCATATTTCCAAATGCGTGTGTGGTTTTGTAGCTGGCACTTACTGGCCCATCATCTGTTTAAATAATTAACAGCACACACACACACACACACACACACACACACGCACACACAGTGAAAGAGAGAGAGACAGAGAGAGGTTTTCACAGCAAGATACTAAACTTGATCCTCTATACTGAGACAGTGACACAAAGATGTGAGAAGTGTGAAGAAGACAAAGGCCTTCCATCTGTCTTTATCAGTTAAGTGGCCTGAGTAACTTCGCACTTTCAAATAAAACATTAATGCCTCATCACCACCAATTAACCCATCCCAAGAGCGAGCTCACACACACATACACACGCACCCACACAGAGACACACACAGGCATCAGTATCAGTGTCAGAAAAGTGTTAGGAGCTCCCTTTGGAATTTCTCTTCCCTATAAAGTTTGTTTATTTATTCATTGCTTACCCATTCATTCATTTTCTGTGTGTGTGTGAGAGAGAGAACAACAGAGAGAGAGAGAGAGAGAGGAAGAAGGGTGGGGAGGGACAGATCAGCCTCACCTAAAAGTCAGCGGGCTCAGGTGTGCCCAGGAGAAACCGGAGCGCTTTTGTGCTCCTGTCAGCCGTTAATGCGCTTATAGATGAACGTTTGGCTGGGGCCCAGTTCACCATGTTTGTTAGAGCTGTGCTTATTCGAGTAACAGTGGTTGAGAGTGTGTGGTTTAAAACATGATGTCACAACTTCTTTGTGGCCTGTTTAGCAGCAGGCTAATAGTCTGCTAGTTAATCGGTTCATTAGTGGTTAACACTCCACATAAATCAGTCGACAGAGAGCACATGAACGATAAACATAGCGACCTTCAAGCTCTGCACTACGGAAAATGTAATTAACCTTACACTTTATTTTATTAGACTCCTGAGTATACTAACACATGTTATATATGGCAATATATGTAATGTAAAATAACCCAGTTTAAATGTATAATTATGATTATGATCCATTTTAAATAAATGTAAGGGTTTTGCAATGTATTTTGCAAAACTTATCAAGTTGCGATTTTTGCCAATCCCATCCACTATAACTACACTTATTAAAATGTAAATCCATTTCACATCATTGTTTGAATCATCCATTTCCATTAGTCATCCATTAGATTATGAGATTCCAAAATGTTATGGGAAATTTACATTTTACTTTGACATTTTGCCATTATCAAAACAAACATGCTCATCCATAATATTTATCAGTATGTTTAACAGGAAGTCGCATCATTGAAATGTTTTTTGAAGGTAATGTGAAACAGTGTTATCTTTAAGTCATCCTTGGAAGTTTTTTGCATACGCATTCAGAGATGGCAATTACAATGTGATGTATGTGTGTACAAGTCGAAAAAATTGGAAAATATTGATGGTTTGAAAAAACTTTTTCCTTGCATCATCAAGGACAGGAAGTTTCTTTTGCCATATTGAAAGAAAATGATGAACTGAACATACAGTATAACCAATGAAGTCTTCCCATCATATGTACTGTAGGTCACATTCATATCAGTGAATGGCTATGGCTATATCATACTATGGCTTTTTTTTTTGCTGACACGCCTTAAACTTGGGTTGAGAGAAAATGTGTGTTCAAGTTGTGAGTATGACATTGTGGTTGTTTTCAAGTGCACTACTTACCTTAATTTTTTACTATTATAGTCAGCATTTCTACTGGGTTAAGAAACAAACCATTACATCATCATTAAACTGCAATTGCTAGTAAATATGCAATTATGTTAACTTGGGGACCCACTTTTAACGTAAGCTAATGAACAAACCTTAGACAATTTGTGGTTTAGTTTTAACTGTAATTTTTACCATTAACAAAAGATTTTCCCGGGAACCATCTCTTTTAAATAGCATTATAAGAAAGGTAAAAAAAGAAAAAGACATCAAGAAAGGAAGGAAGTTCCTGATCTCACCTCATTAGCACACGGTGTTATATAATGATTTATCTCCATAAATGTTGTAATGATACTATAATTATTTAGAACAGCAGACAGATGGTTTTTGTTGTGTGTCTGGGTGTGTAATTATGTGTGGTGTGTTTTAAATATTTAATGTTTGTTACCTGAGGTGGGACTTTGCCTGAACGACAAAGCTCACCATCATTGTTTTCCTCTTGAGCTCTTCAGACATGAGAGAATAGAGTTCTAGCAAGTGCATATCAGGTTATATCAGTTTACCATGTTATAGATATAAACTTGAATAAATTTACTTTAAAGAAGTAAAATGAAAAGTAAAAACTACAGTCTCTCATAGATCCACTCAAGCTCAATCAGATTGCAAGGGGAGCTTCTGTCAACTGCAACTTTAGGTCTCTCCACAGATGTTCTATGATATTCATTTCCAAGCTTTAAACATTGGCTGCATGGTTTGTGTTGTTGCTGAGGAGGAAGGTGAGTGTTGTGTGTGATCTTTAGCAGGTTTTCTTCAAGAAATGTTCTTGGCTGCATTGAATTCTGAATTCGCACCCTACTGTATAGCAATGGTATAGTATAGTATAGTATAGTATAGTATAGCCCTGGATGTAGCAAGCTGTGTGTTCTGACAGCTTTCTGTCAGATCTAGCATTCACTATTTCAGGAAACCGTTCTACAGTATCACAAGGGTGATCCCCCAAGCAGTAGTAGCCCTCTTGATGAGCCCAATCACTTATATTCTCACTTTGAACAAGGCAGCAGGCAGCACATGACAATTCCCCCCATTCCTCTCATTCTCTACAATAGAAGTGGATTTGGAACTGAGCAGAGAAGCTGCATGTAGGGCTGCAGGCCATGATGTCATATTTGGGTATGTGCTCAGTTAACCAGTGACAGTGTCATGGGCTCTCAAGACTCACTGATGCATGTTAGCAGTGAAGGCTGGCCTGTCTGCTCTGATCCCACACAAGAGCTACTGTAGCACAAACTGCTGAAATAGGTGTCAGAACACACAGTGTATCACAGCTTGCTATGTTATGGGCTGTGTCTCCTGAACCAATCAGATTGCCCATGCTGAACCCAGTCCTCTGCTGAAAGTACCTACAAAGGGCAAGTGAGCATTAGAACAGGCCGCCTTCTTCCATTGTTCCATGGTGCAGTTTTGATGCTCACTTTCTTTTTGAAGTTGCTTTCAGTTTGTGCTACAGTAGCTCTTCTGTGAAATTGAAACAGGCCGCCTTTACTGCACACATGCCTCAATGAGTCTTGAGAGTAGGGCTGCAACTAACGATTATTTTGATAATCGATTAGTTGGGCGATTATTTTTTTCGATTAATCGATTAATCGGATAAAAGC
>JAQMYG010000008.1:20833860-20853742 GCA_030014215.1 Clariallabes teugelsi | reverse complement strand
TGTGTATTTGTGCAGCTTGTGGTCGCGCTCCTCAGTAACGTGAGCAGCCCAACTAATCGATAACGGCATTCGTTGACAACTAATTTCATTATCGATAATTATCGATTTTATCGATTAGTTGTTGCAGCCCTACTTGAGAGCCCATGACACTGTCACTGTTCCTTGGACCACGTTTGGTAGGTACTAACCACTGCATACCAGAGATGGCCCACAGGTCTTTTATTTATTTATTTATTTTTAAATAAATGCTCTGACCCAGTCATCTAGTCATCATGGCTCTTGTAAAAAAAGTTCTCAGATCCTTACAATTGCCTAGGTTTCTTGATTCCAACACATTGACTTCAAGAACGTGCTCACTTGCTGCCTCATATATCCCACCCCTTGACAGATGCCATCATAACAAGATAATCAATGTTATTCAATTCAACTACTAGTGGTTTCAATGTTATGTTACACCAGACTTAGCAATTGGAGTTTAGCCCAGAGCTACAATTTGTTTTCATCAGACCAGAGAATATTTTCCTCATGCTCTCGGAGTCCTTTAAGTGTGTGATATATGCTGTTTATATAGGAGTGGCGTCCATTTAGCTACTGTAAATGGAATAGTCCATGAGTCATGCCTAATAAATTACAATTTCCCCTTGGGATCTATCTGTCTGTCTGTCTGTCTGTCTGTCTGTCTGTCTATCTATCTATCTATCTATCTATCTATCTATCTATCTATCTATCTATCTATCTATCTTAAATGTGTAATTGTAAAAAATGTAGTGTTTTAAGATAGATGGTGTTTTAAGATACAGGTTCTCCCATCCCTGCAGATGACTTTTGACAACGGGCACTGGATTCATGGTCACCTCCCAAACCAAGGCCCTTCTACCCTAGTTACTATAATTAGCTGGAAAACCAGCTCTAGTAAGAGGCTTGGTGGTTCCAAACCTTCCATTTCACAATAACAGAGCCCACTGTGGTCTTGCAAACATTCAAAGCTTTAGAAATAGTTGCCCTTGTCCAGATTCACATTCAGTTTAATTCAATTCAATTCAATTTTATTTGTATAGCACTTTTAACAATTGACATTGTTGCAAAGCAGCTTTACACAATCGATTTACACATCTCAGTGCGATTTTATCTACAAAAGTCCTTGGACTTTATGGCTTGGTTTTTGATCTGTGAATTGTAGGACCCTATACACAGGTATGTGCCTTTCTAAATCAAGGCCAGTCGATTGCATTTGCCCCAGGTGGACTCCAGTCAAGTTCTAGAAGCATTTCAACAGCATAGAATGTAAGGGGTAAGAGAAGACAAGTAAACAAAGGCAACCTTAAAGCAAAAGCAAAACACAAAGGAGAAACCTAAACCTGATGGGGGAAAATATGTATTTAAGTTATGGTGGAATTATAGTCAGCATTTTTTATAACTTAAAATATCAATGCAATAGAGAAAATCTACTTTAAATAACAGGATAATACCACAAACCTTAAATGGGTCATTTTTGAGGTATTATTCTGTTAGTACAGCTTCTTTCAACCTAAAATTTCCACTTACCTGAGTAGTAATTTGTTAAACCCGCAGTGTAAGTACAGTCTAAAATGTGCAAACCATTTCATACAACGCAACACTTTGTTATGCAGTAAAATCCAGCACTGAAATATAATAGTCTTGCATAGAAGCTCTGAGTAAGGTAGTTTTCAAAATTGAACTGTCAATCTAACACCTGCTAAGGCTCGCCTCAAATTCTGTAGTTATTTAATGTGTTTTAGAATCCAGTAAAGTGTGCACACAGTGGTATTCAGACAAAACCATAACACATAAGGCCATAACACACACATAAGCATAGTGCAGAAGTTATTTGAGAGTTATGCACAAGGAATCCAGTTTGAGCAAAAGATGTTACAAGTGATTCTGATTTCTGAAGTGAAGAAATTGTTTTCTGCCCAATACTGAATCAAAATCGGAACAGTATTTAAGTGTGCTTACTTAACCAAAACTTTGGCTGTGTTTCATTAACTCAATGGCTCAAAGTAGCAAATAATAAAATAGTTTACGTGCCATGCGCGTATTATGATTTTAAGCCATCAATTTAGTATCTCATGGGCTCCATTTAGTGTGAGAGTACAATATCTGGCAACTTTGGATCTAGATGGAGGTATTTGGCATAATTTGAATGAGTTGCCGAGAAAATAGACTTAAGCAGCTGGGTAACCCATCTCCCCACATAAATAATGATGTAACTTTTGAACTTGACAGACTCTAAATACAGCTTCAACTGCCGTCATACTGTGTCTGTATACAGTCTCAACTTCGGCGGTGTCTGTTGCTCATTCTTCCTGATTTTGTTAAACCGCACACTGATTCTCTTTCCAGCCTATGCATGAATCACTTCCATAAACATTAAACATATGCATTAGGCTGGGCTGCAGAGTTATGTCTGACCGTACACACACACACACACACACACACACACCCACACACACACCCACACACACACACACATGCTTAATCTATGTCATTTTATATAGAGTATCATCTCACAGGATGCACTATTCAACTCATCCCTCTCTTTCACTCCATTTATCTCTTTTCTTTTCTTTTCTTTAATTCTGTCTACTGTAATATGGTAATATCAGTTTAATCTAAACAGCTGGTTACTGAGTGACGAGTGTGTGTGTGTGTGTGTGTGTGTAAGAGAGAGGGAGGAGAGCCATTTCCTCACTGATACAGGATGCCACTGGCAACATGACCTCATCTCTAAAGTACTGTTTTTTTCTTGTGAGGTAAATTTCTTCCCTCTTTGATATTTGAGTAAGTTTTATTATGAATGGAGATTATATTATGACTGAATTAGTTGACATAAACTCTGGGTTGGGTAGCTAGCTATGACAGATA
The DNA here is from genome assembly GCA_030014215.1 of Clariallabes teugelsi. NCBI lineage: Eukaryota > Metazoa > Chordata > Actinopteri > Siluriformes > Clariidae > Clariallabes > Clariallabes teugelsi. The sequence goes on along the minus strand of JAQMYG010000008.1, from coordinate 20,850,856 downwards.
ACAGAAGGGTAATAATTTCACAGCAATTGAAATTTTCCCATAAAAAAGCACATACTGTTTTGACTTAAGAGACTTAAGAGACTTACTGCTACTCAACTTATAAAGAGCTAATGTTAGACAAAAATAGAGTTGCTTAAAAAAGAAAAAAATAAGAAGAAATTGAGTAGTTACGTAGGTCATAATACTTGCTCAAGGTGGTTTAGGTTGTCTTGCACTCTCTCTTTTTTAAGTAAGAGGGTGATTATAATGTTGAATTTGACCTTTTACTGAACATACTTTAGTAAAGAATTTATATTGTACATGCAATTTAGTTTTAAAAACAATCCTAGATGGCAATACTGTTTCATAAGTCCTGTAAAGGGTAAGCAGACAATATATTACATTATTCAAAGTTTACTTAGTTTTCCATTTACACTCCAATTTAAACTTCTTTTTGCTGTAACTATTAGTGATTTCTGTCCTTCATTGAACTACTTGGAATGCCTATTTAAACTCAGCTCGGACTTGAGCTCAGACTTAAGCAAGTCAATGGACAATTTGTTTCTTTTGCAGGATCACACGTCCCACTGGACACTCGCTCAGCACAGGCACTGCTGACTGGTACAGAAACTAAAATGAAAGACAACACTTTCCACATCCAGAGGCTCAAGTTTCCTTGCTAAAAAATGGAAAGTAAAGAAAAGGTCCGGGAGAATGGCATCAATCACTGGATTTAGAATCATTTACCGTAGCAACATGTACTTGACTTTCTGTAACTCACTGACGTATTAAACAGTACAGGGAAACAGGATCAGAATTGGATGCACAGAATCCACAACAACGAACAGAGCCTGTTGTAGATATTTTGCCAGTCTCTCTGGACTAAATGGAGCCAAACCATTTTCAGCCAAATTCAAATTGAAATTTTATTTGTCATGCACACAACCACACACAGTATAATATGTAGTAAAATGTAACGGTGGACTTATACGACTGTCCGTAACCTAAACTACAAGGGTTTCACTACAATGAAAACAATTGCACTAGAGTACAAATAAACTAAAGATAGCATTTTTAGTTTTTAGTAATTGCAAAAATACAATTTTGTAAAAATCTAAATTTTGGTTGGAAATTTACAAATTTACAAACGTTTCCAAATAAAATAGAATTAAAATAAAAACTTATGAACTGAATTATGCAGAATTTGCAATGCCTCAGTCTTGATTCCAGCACATAACATTTTGTCAGTAATTCTCGATTTTTGCACTGTCTTTGTTCCTGCAGTCAGTGAACAGGTAGCTGTGTCCATAGGGCTGCACAATTTATGCTAAAATGTGAAACAGAATTTTTTTAAATACGGGAATTGAGATCATGGATTGAAAGCAAAAAAAACGTGTAATGAAGTTGGCACCTTAAAAGAATGATTATTACGTCATTCGTTAAGAACAAAAATGTTTCATCTATTGTCATTGGCAACCTGGTCTAAATAGCTAGTTTTATAGATACATGGATCACCCACAGCATTATGACCACAGACAGGTGAACTGAACAACATCGATAGCAAACTATACCCAGCAAACTGGTGATAGGATTATGGGCACACGAGTCCCACCCAGGGCCACATGGACCAAAAGTCGTCTGATCTGATCCCACAGAAAAGCCAATGCATCAACTGAAAAAAGGTCATGACATGCTGGCCTTGACAGAAAGGCACCAGAAATACCCAGTGCACTACAGAGTGCCATGCACAGGGCCCACCAAACTCCCCAGATCCTAATCTAATCTCTAAATCGGACAAAACGATTCAGAACCACAGAGCCCCCACAACTCACAGTATCCAAAGAAGCTGCTGCCAACATCCTGGTGCCAGACACCACAGCACACCCCCAGAGGTCTTAGAGTCATGACCTGAGGGGCCAGAGCCACCCCAGTGGCACAATGGGAACGCGAATCCTACAGTAGATGAGTTTAATGTAAATGTGTTTACTGGTCTGAATACTCGGTAAGACCCGTAAGATATGTTGTTGGTTGTCTTTAAGCTGTTCCCATCGAGGGGTCGCCAAAGCAGACAATCCGATCTGGACAAAACTTGGCACAGGTTTTTACACCGAATGTCATAATAAAATAAATGCATAGTTAGGCAAGCTGTATAAGACCAAATGTTACCTCAAGGCTTTTTGGATGTTTAATGAATGTCTAGGTTTTTAAATGGCTTCTGGTTGAAACCTTAAACAGAACCTCTCTGTTACTGTATGTGGTCGTAAAGAGAATGTAAGCGTTAGTCCAGAAGTGGAGGACCCTTCAGGTTGCTACAGTAAAAATTTAACTATATAAACAATTACAGATATTTTACATCGTACAGTATAAGTCCTTCTAAAACTTTACTATGGAAATAATAACACTTCAAAATCATAAAATCTCCAATGCAGATCACTTATTGTTTATACCTGTTTATTCTGTATGCAGGGTTGCGGAGGGCCTGGAGCCTATCCCAGGAGACCCTGGTCGGGGTGCCAAACCATTGCAGGGAACACACACATACAGTACACACATTTATACACTCACACTCAAACACACACACACACACACACTAAGGGCAATTTGGGATCGCCAATTAGCCTAATCTGGGCTGTGGGAGGAAACTGGAACACCCAGAGTAAACTCACCAAACACAGGGAAAACATGCACACAGACCCAAGGCGGGGAATCGAACCCAGAAGAACCTGGATGTGCGAGGCTCAGTGCTAACCACTAGGCCACAGTGACAAATATTACACCCTTGTGTGTATCTGTCTGTCAGACAGAAAAGCACATCTCTCTCTCTTTTTGATGGACAGACATGTATTAACCCACCCTTCTTTTTTGTTCTGTTGCTAAAGAATCAATGGCTTTTTGAACTTGGAGAGGCTTGTGAGTGTGTGTGTGTGTGTGTGTGTGTGTGTAGGCATGAACACCTGTGAGCTTGGCCCCTCACATGTATACACATGTATACTGTTTCACTCTGTCACACACAGGAAAGAAAAGAGCCGGATGAGGGTCAGAGGTCAGCATGGAGGAGGTGTGTGTCAGGTGTTAAGTGGAGCAGACGGCTGAGTGCTAAACACTCTCACCTGCTGCTGGATGCACACACACATACACACTTAAACACACTTAGACACACTTGACAGTTGAGCATAGTACACATTGTTTGGAAAGATGTTGGGAAATGCAAACAAAGAGTACTAGTGTGTGTGTTTGTGTAGTTGTAGTACTACTACTACTACTACTACAACTACAGTTGTCGAGTTATCTGGGAATTTGCACATCAGCTTCTGCTTCAAACTAAAAAAAAAGCCATAGCAAACTTCAGGGGACATGAGGATCAACTCTGGAATCACTTTTAATTCTTGTGTCTGACAGCTTTGCAGGTTACACAACAATTGTTCAAAGTGGATTCAACTAAGTGGTCGATAACCATCAGTGTCCCTGAGATGACCAGCAGCCGATGTGCTTCCCTGTCTCACATGTTACTGACTGCAGTCTCATACATGCAGGTTTTTATACACAGACCCTATACTGTTACATCATAGTAGAGACTGTGAGATGGTGATTCTCTGTCACAGACGGTGTTTGTATGTTGAGTCTGTACTTTTGCTCCATTAGTGACTGTGAGGTGATGCATACTGTGATGTCATACTCTGATCATGTCACAGTTGTTCCTTGTCAAATGACTTCAGCTCCATCATTTCACTTATTTTTAGCTTTACAGTAGTAATAGTAGTAGTAGAAGTGAGTAGTGGTAGTGGTGGTAATGGGATACAGTAGGACAGATGTGTTTGAAATTTAAGATAAGTCTTCACACCTAATAAGGATCGACCACATGCATTTACTTACATGGACTGAGCCGACTGTTAGTAAATGCATCTTGTAACAATTACATACATGTGGCATGTGAGACGGACAGCACGAGAGGTAAACAGACAAAGAGCAAGACAAATATACACAATAGAAAGATAGACAAATTGTTAAATACACAGAGACTGTGAAATATGCAGACAATTAGGCAACCATACACAGCAAATACACATGGGACATCCGAACCCAACACCTGGCCTCCTGGATGCAGGGCACATTTAGTGCCAGTCCCAGCCCTGAGAAGGTTGCATCATGAAGGAGATCTGGTGTTAAACTGTGCAAAGACAAACGTGCATATGGGACGTGTCTGGAACACACAGACACATTATATATTATACTTATGTAATATAACACTTAGGTTGTGCGGTTCCAGCAAAAGAATCCGTGATGGCAGGTGTGATACAGCCTAAACTGTATTGAAGTTCCTGTCACTAACCCACAGTTGATTAAGTTCCCATAACATATGGTCCCTGAAATGTTTCATTCCAATTTAGTGCAGATAACGTGAAGATGTGTTAACAGACAGATTCCATTACATAGGTTTCTCATCACAGTAAATAACAGATACATGTAAATCAACGCTCTGGAATGAACAATAAACCATCCATCATTCTGTTAGATATGTCCATTGATAAAGTAGACCAGATGCTTGTGATTGTGTGTGTTAGCGTTGGCGTGTGATGCGGGCTCCTTAAGTTCTTCAGAACAGGAAATGTTTAACAAGGCTAATTACAGCGAATTACCTCAAACAGCTGCCTGTCCGTCCGCTCATCTGACAGGGGTCGTCATGCACAGACCCACACATTCTCATGCACACTCACACACACACACACACACACACACACACACACACACACACACACACAATATTCATGATCTGGTAAGAAAAGTGAAAGTGACCGTGTGGATAGGATTAGTGGTTTATTCATTTTTATTATTATATTTTGTTATATTTATTTGCTATCTTTAAAAATAGTATTAAACATAGTGTTTTTATATTCCTTTTAAATTTTAAAGGAATTTACATATTACAAATGATTCAAATCTTTAAATGACACTCTGCATTACCCCCTCTATTGTGAAAATGATGAGCACTGGGCATCATCCTAAAAGTACCTTTTTGTTATTTTACAAATAAATTATATCACATTGTTGTTTGATACTTGACTCTGATCTGTTCATTTTCTATAGCTGCAGCTTGGATTAGTTCTGGCTGCACAGTTTATTCTATTACTGCTTTAAAATCTAGAAGTCCTTAAATATTTTTTCCATTGCAGTAATTTCAATTAAAGTAATTTAACTGTTGTTCCAGGTCTTTTAGCTAAAACTCTAACAAGATTTGTTCACTTTCATTTCCAGAGTAAACCAAAAAACTCACCAGAGAGTTGATGAGGAGACTCTAGAAACACCACCGCCCACTAGCAGTTTGGTGGTGTAACTGCCTGCAGCTTGACACACACACACACACACACACACACACGAATGCGCACAAATGTATAAATGCTCACAACATCATAAACAGGTTTTAAAAAAAAAAAAAAAAAAAAGTAAATACAAGCCCATAGAAATTTCTGAATGTGATGCTTTCATATTTAGCTTATACAATTTAGCATTTTTTAAAAGGAGTCTCCTGTATCAGAGGTGAAGCTGAATGTTCATTTAGATCATTGTTCTTCAGTCACACAACACAATACATTTTTGTCTTGACAAAATTTTAAATAAATAAAAAAAGATATAATTTGAAAAGTAATTAACTTGACTTGTTAATTGATGTTCCAAAACAACAATACAATTATACACTGCCTGGCCCAAAAAAAAGTTTATTTAATTAATTAATTTCATTTAATCAAATTTTGCTTTGATTACTGCACACAATGTGGTGGTCATTCGATGTATCAAAATGACCAAAACCACTCTTTCACAATTTGTGTCCCAGAATATACCTGTTATCCTGGAAGAAAACTCCATAGATATGATAACATTCAGGTCGTCAGCTGATTTAATTTTATTGCCACATAACGTTCCTGAGCCTATACCTGAGCAACTGAAGCAACCCCAGATCATAATACTGCCTCCAGAGGCTTATACTGTGGCTGCTATGCTTGATGGCTGCATCGGTCATGTGTATCCCCTCCTTACCCTGAATTGTCCATTGCTCCGGAATAGGATCAATCTGAACTCACCAGACCATGTGACCTTTTTTCCATTGTCCAATCTTGATTGAAAGTGATTTTCTTATGGACACACAACTGTTTAGTCCCAATCCTGTTTTCATCACATGTGTGTGTGTGTGTGTGTGTGTGTGTGTGTGTGTGTGTGTGTGTGTGTGTGTGTGTGTGAAATGCTCTTACTTTCACTTTTAAACATTGTTATGCTTCTTACTGTTGAATTTTTATCATGCAACTTCATCAAATGCTTAGATAATCTCTATTCATTGATTTTTTTTCCTGACCATGTTTCTTCCAAAAAAATTTGACAGTTCAGCACTATCCTTTCGGGCTTTGATAATGTGTTGAAGGGTTCAAGTAATTTAAAAACTCCTCAGTTGTTTTCTTTGCTTGATGCGGCCCAATAATCTGACGCTTCTGAAATGGTGATTTTTTTTGTGTTGGCCAGGCAGTAAATTAGGAATAAAACATGACATTGTTTTTTAATAAACAAAAAAATAGTTGGTTGGACAATTGATATGGTGGAAGAGAAATCAAACACTTTGAGACTTGCTTTAATTGGAAAATAATCAACTTTGGAGTGGTAACAGTAACTCTAGTCGGACCACATCACTCCACACCATGTGAGATTATTTTACAAGAACAGCACATGCGCGTACAGAATACATAAATTCCACTGGAGCATTACAGTCCCCACAACCCTCAAGCAAGACACCAGTGAAGCCCTAAAAATGTAATTAAGGAAACACTTTCTTATTTTCCAATAAAGTCAGCACAACTCCAGCTCAAACGAAGTTAACTAGTAAATTAGCCAGGCTTAAACAAATCTAACCTGGTTGTTTGCTCTAAAAACCTGCCAAAAAAATGAAGAGCAGACCATGTTGCGCTCATCAGTCTCAATCCGCTTTACAAAGTCGAAGGAATCTGCAGAGCCAAAAGATTATTAAACTTGACATTTTTTGTCTTTTAAAATTGATGGTTGTTTCTGATGTTGTTTCAGTGATGTGAGGTGCAACAGGGTAAGTTGTCATTTCTACTTAGTGCTCAGTATCTGTATCGGTTTAGTGTTTCCAACCGCTCTTTAACCCACATTTAAACATAACATGAGTGTGGTTATAATGGAGGGGTTATTATTTATTTATTTATTTATTTATTTATTTATTTACTGTTAAATCAGAACCGTACCTGGAAACACTGAAAATTACATTGGAAAAAAAAAAAGCAGATGTAGAAATGCCAGCATGTTTTGTAAATTCTGGCTCTGACAGTTTCCTCAGCCTCAGCTAAAAGTTCACGAATGGTCTTAATCAACATGTACTATTATATTCTGTTTTTCCTCCTCGCACACGCATTTGCAAATGTGTAAATGCAGGCAATATTTATTAATGATTTTAATTTGCTTGGTTAGATTTTAATTTTAAAATATAACCAAATGAACTTAATTTAAACAAGGATCACCTTGACCAGCCAGTTACTAAGAATGCTACAGTACAAATGCATTATACAAGCATCTTCACATTTATCTTCATTTTTGTCTCAGTCCAAGCTTCATACTGTATCTGAACATGTGACCAACCAGATAAAAAACACTTCTTTTTAAAGTTTTTTTTTAGTGTGTGTGTCTCGCAGGTTCCCAGTCATGGTGTACACATCCTTTACCTTTTAATATCTGTATATGTATCTGTTTAGAACACATTGTGTATTTATTTTGAATAATTAATTCGAATATGGTTGCATCCCTATTGTTCACTTTATGTATACAGTGCACAGTACTGTACAGTATATACAGTATGTTCGTGACTCACAAATAGTTCCCTAGTTTACATTTTAAAATCATTACTGTTATGTAGCACACTGATCTAAGAAACAGAACCAGTGGTTCCCAGGGATGGATTTGGTTATATGGGCCACTTAAATATTGTCCCAAATGTCAGATGAACATCAGTCCCTGTATATCTACACCACATATCACACATATCGTGCACTACATACTGAAGAGGGTGTGGTGGAATGTAGAGTCTTACTCCCTCTGCTGAATGTTCCTGCAAAAACATGTGTGTGTGTGTGTGTGAGAGAGAGTGTGTGCATGTGTAAATCTGGAAAGAATAGTGCCCTTGGTAGTGCATTTTTGAATGGGTTGTGATCGTTTAGCAGAAGTGTGTGATCTTCCGACGTGAAACTGTGACGGCTGCCAATACTGACCTCCGGTTTAAGGGTTGTGACCTCTCTTAGCTCAGCTATTGGCAGGTGCTTGTTAGACATGATTACATTAAAGGAGCCGCACGTGAAGGCACCACTTGCACGCACACACTGAGCACACAATGGAAAAATCAGAGCTGACAGACAGCTGGAATACCTGTCTCTCTTTCTCTCTCTCTTTCTCTCTCTCTCTCTCTGACACACACACACACACACACACACACACACACACACACACACACACACACTCGCTGTGTTTTTCAATATTAGGGTAATTTCATATAATTGTTTGAAACAGGGCCACTTTTCCTAATTCCAATATGTATCCTTGACAACAGGGTCAACCAGATGGTGGAAAAAAGAAGGGAGGGGGCAGTGAGATGGAGCGGGATAGAGCAAGATCGAGACAAGGTGTAAGACAGCGAAAGACACGGGAAAAACAGGCAAAAACTGAAGAAAGAGACAGACCAAAGACAAATCGAGAATATTGGTTTTCTAATCAACAGTCAGGCTTTAGATTAGTGTCCTGACAGAACAAATGGTAAACTAAACATTGAATTATACGAGTAGAGACTAACATAAACGACTTTCCTAAATGTACTAAACTGTATCAAACCAATATATCATCACCTTAACTTAAACCCTATAATAAATAAATAAATAAATAAATAATACAAAGTGCTGGAATTCATTAAAATGTAATTAAAATTTAATCCACAAAATGAAAACAAAAAAAATATTTTAAATTTTAATTTATCATAATTTAACATAATTACATTCTGCTCAATTAATTAATTCATTCATTCATTCTCTATACCGCTTAATCCTGTGTTCAGGGTCGCGGGGGACCTGGAGCCTATCCCAGGAGATGCTCAATTAATCATTTCTTTAAATTATTCTTGGTTTAGAAATGAGAAATAAGTTAATGCTATATTAATAATTTCAGAGATGTATCAAAATAAACTTTGAATATAAATCTGTGTGAATTAAGAATAACTTTTAGGAAAAAAAGAAAAAGGAAAAAACATCTTCTCAGGTAATCTGGAAGTTTTTAGTTTCCTACATGTGTTTCCATGAACCACAATTATATTATATGGTTCTACACATAACTTTTTTTTTTTTTTTAACAAGGTCATAATAAAAAATCTAAAATTAACACATTTTAATGTATTTAAAATTTTAATCACAGCTTTGAATCACGCACACACACACACACACACACACATACACACACCTTATTACACAACACATGCATGTACAGTACATACTGCATTCTGCACAATGTACACATACATTAGTAATGCCTTATTATTAATAAGCACTGTTAGGCACAAAATAGTAGAGGGTAAATACTTATGCAGGCACAGCTTAATGATAACAACATTTCAGGTAAATGGACACATTTATTTATTTTATCCACACATGGATTTTGATGTGATGTTAGTCTGGTAAATTGCTTTTATTAATTTATTTTTATTTTTATATGGCTCTGTTGAACTCAAACTGAACTAAAAGACATAACATGGCCTGGTATCTGATCTGATCACAAAAGCATAACCTTATCTAACAGGTTTTTCTTGTCTCTGTTGAATGAAAAAATAAAAGCACAAAACATGAAAAAACCAAGTGTAAGTTGTGTAGTTTTGGATACTGACAGTTTCTTTTTTAAAACCCTTGATATATATCATTTTATAAGACGTTATATGTTGACATACAGTATAAAGGTTTGGACACACCTACAAATGCAATGTCTTTTGTTGTTTTGTTTTGTGATTTATTTTTAACATCCTAGAACAAGGTAACAACAACAACTACAGTCAGTTGTTATTTTAAGACATGATGGTCAGCTTTCCTGGAATAGTTCTTGCAAGAACAGTATTGTAAAGTGCATTTGCAAAACCCATCAAGCGCCATGATGAAACTGACTCTCATGAAGACCATCCCAGGAAAACAAGACCAAAACTTACCTCTGCAGAGGAGAAATTCATTTAGAGTCACCAGCCTCAAAAATCACCAATTAACACACAACACCTCAGATTAAAGCCGGCTTTAGATTATAAAGGCTTTACAGAGTGTAAGTAGCAGACACATCTTAATATCAACTTTTCAAAGGAGATTATTGCATATTTTGGACGCCTTCAGCATTGTTTTACAACGTAGATTTTTTTTTTTAATCAGGAACGAGCATGGAATTAGAAGATGTGTCCAAACTTTTGACTGGTATTGTATAAGTACTGTATATATCCAGGTAAGGCTGCATGACTTTATAATTGACATTATTTTGACACAATATTGCGTGATTTGTGATTTAAACTGTGATATTTAACTGTTAAATGTATTTTTTTTATTCAAATGTCTTTAAGAGGATGTTTGCCAAAAAATTTTTTTTATCACCTCAAAGTATTAAAATAAATAAATACTTAAATTACCAAGAGACTTTAGATATTTCATAAATTACCTGCAATTTATTATAATTTTCAAATACAATAATGGTACACATCCGATACATGGTTTTATATTTTTATGCAATTAACTGTGCCACACTATATCTGGAATTTCCATGTGGCAACTGTGTGGAAGTCTGTGATTTGGAGCTCGAATGCCAATACTTAGTGACTCCTTTCCTGCTGCTGCATCTGAAGTGATGTTTGAGAAATTATAATTTAGACCAAACAACAACAACAACAACAACAACATATATTTAAATTATAACCTTCTCTTGGATGAATTCTTTCTTTACACCAATATAATTTCTTGTCCACTTTACACAGCATATGGAGTAAATAGGAAGATATATGGGATTATCAATTACATTACTTTCATTATTCTGCAGTGAAAAACATGCATCTTCTACTTATTATTATTATTATTATTATTATTATTATTATTATTATTATTAATAATAATAATAATAATAATAATAATAATAATAAGACAAATCGGCAGATCTTCTGTGGATATTTAGTTTATAGTTTATATTTATAGCCTAATAGTAAAAATGTAACCAAATTCCACACATATTAAATAGTAATCAGCATCACAGTAAATTAAAAATTATACTTCACCACTATCAATATCATGTGTATATAAAATATTTAAATAAAGAAATTAAGGAGACTGTAATGAATACTTAAAATTCACTCCTATCTAAAATTTTTCACTACAATGACGTATTGTAGTATCAGTGTTAATATTACTAATAAGCATGGGGTAAAACACACATAATAATAATAATAATAATAATAATAATAATAATAATAATAATAATAATCCTATTTCGGTCAAGTTTAATTTTCATATCACCGCTGCAGCACCATTTAAATGGGTAATTTCAGTGGAAAGATCATATGGTGCATATTATAACACACACACACACACATACACACACACACACACACACACACACACACCGCAGGTCCAACTCTAATAATGGTTCCGGGAAATAGAGCGACAGGAATGTCGACCACATGTTTAAAAATAAAAAGTAGTCGAAAAGTCTCAGTAGGAGAAGTGTCTAACTCAATCTGTCTCTCCATCTGTCTCTCTGTCTCTGTCTCTCTCTCTTATACTCTCATACACAGTTTTATACTCTTTCTCTCTTTCTGTCTCTTGCCCAGTCCTTCTTTCTCTCTCTTTATTTCTCTTTGCTTTTCTCACTATTTTCATTGATCTCTTTTCGCCTCTCAACTCCATTCTTGCTATCTGTCTCATGTTTTTGTCTTCACTTATCTCTCTCTCTCTCTCTCTCTCTCTCTCTCTCTCTCTCTCTCTGTCTCACTCTTAGTCTGTCTCTCTCTCAGGCTGCAGTTATATTTATTCAGTCGAAGTGGTGTGTGTGTAATTTATTTAAAATCTATTCCAGTTAATAAAGAGCTCATTCAGTCAGGGTGCTGCGGCCGGCGCACTTTCAAACAACTCTTTAAGAGCTCTCTCTCTCTCTCTCTCTCTCACACACACACACACACACAGAGTCTGAGGCCAGTCATTAGCTATGATGCTCTTTATGAGAGCAGTGAGGACTCGGTGTGTGTTTGGTGTGTAAGGGGTGTTTGTGTGTTGTGTTTGCTCCCACTACTAAGAGCTGCTTCTGTTCCTGCAGTTATTAAACACTAATAAACGATAATGATATTTCTCCAACCACGCTGAAGCGCTCGTCACTAACACACATCCTGTGCAGTGTTTTCTTATTGACTGTAAGCGGCAGAGACGATTACACACCACACACACAGTGGACTCCAACTTTTTGACACTTGCCTGATGAATGATTTACAAACACACAATCATTTTCTATAACGCTTATCCTGTACAGGGTGGCAGTAGGTCTGGAGCCAAGCCATCACAGGGCACACACACCCATTCAGAAACTACAAGCAGTTTGGTAAAGTCAATTAGCCTAATCTGCATGTCTTTGGACTGTGGTAGGAAACCGGAGTACCCGGAGGAAACCCACCAAGCACGGGGAGAACATGCACACACAGACCAGAGGTGGGAATCGAACCGTCAACCCAGGAGGTGCGAAGCCACAGTGCTAACCACTACACCACTGCACCGCCCACACAGCAATAAACTATATATTATTATTACAGGTTTTGTATTATGGTATAATTATGTAAGTGTACACAAAATTTGAATTGATTCAAATGATTGATTGATCTCCAATGTCTGCAAGGAGGTATTTAGAAGAATTCTTGGTCAGCTTCCTATATGTCGTTCCATATTCATGCAAACAAAAGACATGGCTTAGAAATGACATTTTTGTGATTTAATGATAATTATTTTTAATTCGTTAAGACAGCCCCATCATGGAATGATAATAGAATCCATACAGTATGAATTGTTCATTTATTTTGTTCTTTGGAGTTACTATTCGTATTCCTTTTATGTTCTTGGGCTTAATGTTGTTAATGGTAATGTTAATAGGGCCTCTTTGGATTGAACTTGTGTGTGTCTGGCACAACGCTCAATTGGATTGGGATCTGTGTAATTTTGTGGCCTGATTAGGAGCCTGGGTTTTTTTGCCTGCTGGGTCCTGTGTATAGTGGGCTGGGGTGCACCGGGTGTTCTGGTGCCTTCCTATCATGGTCAGCATCGACGTTTTTGGTGGTTTGTGCTGCATTGGATTTTCTGTAGGACCTGTGGGATTATCAGTAATAATCAATGTTAATGTGTTAAATATGTGGTATATATATATATATATATATATAAATTTCCCTGTGAAACATTGGTTACAATATATTACCCCAAATAAATCTGATGAAACCTCAAACAGTACTAAGCCTTGTAATGCCTCTGAGGAGTTTGGACCGCAAAACTGCTGTTTAATTTTAGGTTTTTACATGTGGACAGCCCTCTTGAGTTTAGACTACAGTTTTCAATATGGTTTGAATTTGGAGACAGAAAAAAAAAAAAAAAGATTTTATCTCCCAGTAGTAGTTTGGTTGTGCCAAGGATTCCTGAGATCGGTTCTTCCTCCATCATGACCCTGATGAAGATGCGAAAATGGAAAATTAATGGAAGCCCATATCACCAAATATTTGAGGTTTCCCTATAAGCTCCTTGTGTATGCTCTGATTATAGAGGTGTTGTTATACTTATATTTAACTTGCCGCGAACAGGGTGTGTGGTCTGGGGCATGTCCAGGGAGCGCCGATGACGCTTTTAATGGTGTTTATATAATGGAATGATGAACCAAGTCCATTACTGCACATCACCTTTTCCATGCTCTAGATTAGTGCACTACTTAGTGTGAAAAAGGAATAGGAGGTTTTGGCTCTTAATGATGTGAAGAACATTGAACAGAACAGAGGTCAATGGAAATACATTCACATCAAACTTTCTCTCTCTCTCTCCCACACACACACACACAAGTGGGTAATTTCAACATGACGTCTGACTTAAGGAAAGTTTGAATGTCTCTTAGGGGATTCTGAGAGATCGGCTTTGACTACGTTTGCTCCTGTAGGACAGTGTTTCATGGTTACAGGAGAAGAGGGGGTTTGCTTTTGATTGACAGATTGGAGTCCGGCCTCTCAGTCATAAACAGGAAGTCCAAGGCTTAACCTTGGCCAGCTGGAGAAGGGCTATGTTCACCTTATGGTATGCTGTCTCTCTCTCTCTCCCACACACACACACACACACACACACACACACACACACACACACACACACACACACACACACACAGTGTTATTTAGAAATATATAATAAATTAGTGTAGACGGTGAACTGGTGAACAATATTATCTAATGGTTTGGCAGTGTATACTGGTATTTTCAATTACTGCAGGTGTGTGGGTGTATGTGGGTGTGTGTGGGTGTGTGTGTTTGGGCATGTTTTTATATTCTGTTGGAGACCAAACATATGGTGGAGATAATTATTATTAATAATTGTGACACATTCTTAAAAAATGGCATTAATACTTATGTTTACAGGAATGATAAATATATTATTCATTAAACAACCAATCAAATCATTAAAAAGCACTTTTTCCATTCTTATTTCATTTAATAAAACAGTTACTCAAACACTCACGTTATTGTAAATCTAGATTAGTTAGCACAGTTTATCTAGTTATTAGGCAGCGTTATCAATTTTGATACAAATCTAACTTGTTTTCTACAAGTGCAGAAATCCAAAATGATTCAGATCAGCCTTTTTAAGTACATGTATTTATTTATTTTTTGTTAATTTTTTTCAGATCACTTATTCCTCCAGGTTGTTGTACATTAGGGATGCAACCAAATATGAATACAATATTCAGAATAAATACTTCATTGCATTCCCATTTTTGAAAAGCTTGTCACAAAAATGAACAGGACGTCATGCCTATAAACGTGGAAACTTTAAATAAGAAAAAAAGTTTGCATAAAATCGAGGAGTTTGCATAAAAAGTGGATGCAAATGCAGATACAAATCTTTTACGAGCCTTGCTTAGTAACTGCATGGCCAGTAAGGGCAGTTGCTGAAATAAGGCTACTGGTTTAATTGCACTGTTTCAGAAATATATAAGTAAATACCTAAATAAACAGCAATATCTTATCTCACAATAATTGTAGAAGCTGTTAAATATTCACCTTTCCAATGAAAAGTAACAGTAACTGTGGTTAGCACTGTCACCCTTGCACCTCCAGGGTCCGGGTTCGATTCCCGTCTCTGTGTGCATGGGGTTTGTCCAAAGACATGCAGATTAGGCTAATTGGCATTCGAAAATTGCCCGTAGTGTATGAGGGTGTGTATATGTGTGGCCTGAAATGGATTGGCACCCTTTTCAGGGTGTACTCCGCTTTGTGCCAAGTCTCCTGGGATAGGCTTCAGGCCCACCACGACCCTGAACGCAGAATAAAACAGTATAGATGATGAGTGAGTGAAAATGTCAGGTAAAGCGAACGTTATCATTACTTTTATAAAGGGTAAATTTTACAACTACCAAAATATGGGAATGAAGTTGCAAAAATGTAGAACTCACAAAATGAGCATACTGTGTTTATCATAGAGACAACCAAAAACAACTATAGAAATACATGATTGTGTTCATTCATTCATTCATTCATCTTCTATACCGCTTTATCCTTGATCAGGGTCGCGGGTACATGATTGTGTATTTGTGCTATTTCTTTGCCTTTGTGGTTTCTAATTTTTTACTCAGTTGTGTTTGGGAAAGTTGGTTAAAATCAACTAAAATGTATTATATTGCTTATTTTGTGCTGAAGAAAAATATATGGCACTCTATACTGCACAATCCTGAACCCTATATATGTTTATTCAAAAAAGCAGCAAAACAAATACTGTAATGGCTAAAATGGCTCTGAGCTTTAAGGGCTGTGGGGATTTTTCAGTGTTAAACAAAATAGTAAATTTACGCTAATCACCCAGTATTAACAATGTCCTGTATGTTTTATCTCTATAATTATTAAAATGTTGACAATGTTTCATTAGGTTTGGTTGCTAAAATGTATGGACCAATCTCTGTAGTTTGAGGTTATTAACTACTGTAGCGTTAGCCACCACTGTCAGCTAACACTATCATCTAACACGTAGCCTATTACACAGCAGCATTAAGGTGCTGTTTCAGAGTTTGTAAAGTTAATTTGAGGTTATCATATCATTTATGTATAATCTTACCTATTTATTATTGATTATTTTATTATTCAGTTCATTAAAAAAAGTTAACAATGGGCCGAGTTTGGAGATAAGGCATCCAACCTTTGATGAGGTAACTTTGTTACTGTACTTAAATATATATTTTAGGTATCTGCATTTTACTTGAGGAATTTTATTAAAGGATACTTTAAACTTTTTACTCCACTCAAAAGTACAGCAAATGTCTGTACCCCTATTTAACTACATTTCTTTAAGGTGTAGTATTGGAAGCGGGAATGTCACCTGCTGACTATTATGCATAATTGCATGACTTGTCTGTCCTTCAAGATACCCCTAATAATGTTAGAGGTGTGTGATATCAGCAGTGGAGCTCGTTGCACATTCACAATTGAGAAGCAGAGAGAGAGAGAGAGAGAGAGAGAGAATTCTTTTCTATGAAAAAGTTTAATATAAGCTCTGTACTTTTGACATCTGAAGGCAAGTTCTTCTGTACTTTTATACCAGTACACAAGTAAATGGAAAACTTCTACTTATACTTGAGTAATATTTGTCCTAGGTCAGACCTGGGCATTTTAAGGCCTGGCCCGCGAAAGGTTGCTTGGAATTAAGAAAATAAAACCTACTTTCAAAATTTTGCATAAATAACAGATGTGCTT
>JAQMYG010000008.1:20733045-20745657 GCA_030014215.1 Clariallabes teugelsi | reverse complement strand
GTTGTTGAACTATGTTGGTAACGACGGAACTTGCGACCATAGTTGGCTAACGATGCTTTTGGGAAACGCACCCCTGTTTGGGTGCCTAAAGGAGTTCCTGGGAGGCCAGCGTTTTAGATGTATAGCACGCAGTCTCTGATCATGAAAAAAAGGGAAAAAAAGCTAGGATAAGTGGATTAGTGTAGCAGGGGATTATATAGAGAAATAGAAATAGTTTTTACTCTCATTTTCTGTTATTCTGCACAATCAAAAGTCCCGGTCTGACATGAACAGGCCCTCCATTTTCACAGCCTTAAGAGTAATTTTGTTCAGTTGATTGATAGACACTTATGGCAAGCTGTGGCCTGTTTGAATTATTTCCTGACAAACTAAGGAGATAAAAGGTCTGGAGTTGATTCCAAGTTTAGTAGCTGTTCATGAGAACTCATAATAAACAAACAAAGAGTTTGCATCAACTACAATGTTTTTGCATCCAAGTATTTAAAATAATCAAATATGTTTTGATCAGTTTAGTTTATCCTGTTAATTTTGAGTATGTGAAAGTGGAGGATTTTAAAAATTAAACAGTTAATCCAATTTTATTTATTTATTTATTTATTTATTTATTTATTTTCTTTCATTTTTGCATCCCATTTTGATCGATTAATTTCAAATCCATTATGGTGGTGTACAGAAGCAAAAGTACAAACAATGTGTTACTGTTTAATTTTTTATGGACCCAACTCTATAGAAGCCAGAACAGGAAGTAAACAGTGAATGAAAAACTAAATTGAAACTTGGAAACGCCGAACGGTTACTGGTCTAGGGTGGTGTGAGATAAAAGTTTTAGCCATGTACTGTACATCCCGTACATCAAAAGAACCAGTCATGAACATGTAAGTCATAGAGAGACCCGGACACAGACAGATGATGGGAAATACATTAGTGTTTTCCGGTTAAACAAAAGGGTTCCGGAACACGCAAGCTGTTTGTACTGTACTGTATGTATATTTGTCTGGACAGGGGCTGTAGGAAGTGTTACCATGTAAGGAATCAGGAAGCAGATTGAGGGGGCGGTTTTATGGGCATAGTGGCATAGGAAAGTTCACATCATATTACAAAAACGTACGGGTGGTATGGTGGGTCCAGCTCCAGGGTGACCAGATTAATCCCATGTTTAGATTACGTGTGATTTAGTGTATCTTGGAAATAAGAAAACATGCCATTGTGTTTGTTACCTGATTATATTTTCACACTAAATTATTGTGCTAAGGTTTCTAGGTGTGAAAAATAGGCATGAAAAGTTTTTGATGTTACCTCATCTCTTTTCCGGTCCAAAGTTTAGCCACACATTACAGTGTATACTGTCCCTACAGCAGGTGTGTTCAGTCATGTCATATTGATGCCTGCTGCAGTCACGGCAGTTTATGGCAGCAAAGTGATAAAGAGATAAACTAGATGAATTCATCATTTAGTTAAACAAACAGAAAGGGACTGGCCAAGAAATGAAATTCACACTAAAAGACATTCTGGGAAATCAAAGCTTGTATCAATAACAGAGAAAAAGAAAGTAAATTTAGCTTCAGTCATTTCCAAGAAGGTTAGCTAATAAGGTCATTAACAAACTTGTGTATGAAAAATGTGTATTCATTATCACTTGTTATAATCTGCTGTAATCGTTTACCAGAGTATACAGTTAAAATAGAAATTTATTTTCCTAGTGCTAAGCACAATTAAACTACTTTTTTGCTATTATGGCTATCTAGCTGTTAGTAACTAGCAAAAGTTTGGGCACAATGGTGTAGTGGTTAACGCTGTCGCCTTGCACCTCCAGGGTGCGGGTTTAATTTTCATCTTGGGTCTGTGTGCATGGAGTTTCCATGTACCCTCTGGGTACTCTGGTTTCCTCCCACAGTCAACTGAACATGTTGATTAGACATGTAGATTAGACTCCCAAACTGCCTGTAGCGTGAGAATGAACGTATGATGGTGTGTGTGTGTGTGTGTGTGTGCGTGTGTGTGTGTGTGTGTGTGTGTGTGTCCTGGATTGGCACCCCACCAAGGGTGTATCCATGCAACCTGTACACAGGATAAAGCCATATAGATGGTGAGTGAATGAGTGAGTGAGTGAGTGAGTGAGTGAGTGAGTGTCAACTTTCAATAATTGGAGTCAACTTTTTTTTTTTTTTTTACAGAAGTCAACTTCAAAAAAAAGAATTTAAAATAGTTTCATCATTAAACATACTGTGATTTTGAATATAACTAGTCAATCTACAGTACAAACAAACTACAGTATAAGCAGCCAAGGCAGTGAACTTAAGCACATGGGACATGACTAGTGTTATTAGTAGAGAAGGTGTTGTAATCTGTAGTTCCTGTACACATAATGACGCTGTATTTATGGCCCATTGTGTTATAAAAAGAGCTTCTTTATTGCACCAACATCCATCAGACACCCTGTCGTCTACTTGTTGGAGTATAGAAGCTGATTAGGACACACAAACAAGCCCCCGGCCCCAACATACACACTTTGCTTTATCTAAAATGGGTGAGGAGAACAAAGGACAGCAAAGGAGGGGAAGGAAAGGTGAAAGCACAGGCATGTGTACTGTATGTGTGTGAAAGTGTGTGGTGGAAAGTCTGGTAATTTTGAATCAAATACAAGATTAATTTCTGTTTATGTGAACAAAAGTACAAATTTAGACTTTTCCCAGATATTTAAAAAAAATTGTGTGTGTTTTTTTTTTTTTATGAAATTAAATGTAAAATTTGGGCAGTGGAGAATATTTTTTAATGTTAATTATTTATAATTAGTATTTATAATTAATATGACTACAGCAAATGTAACAGTTTATCAGTGATATGGATAATGCTCTATGAACAGACAACAACAGTAGGGGTGTATCTGATTATAGATATGTGCGAAACAGCTGCACTGATCCCTAGATGTGTGCTGTACTGTGCTGTGCTGTGTTATGAACAAAACAGATTTGCTCAACACAAAAGACAACGGACATTGTTGCCAGTATGCTGGAAAAAAATGCTTTGAAAGTAAAAAATATTTAAAAGAGAGACACATTTTTAGTGAGTGGTTTACTTTAGTAACCTGACCTTACTTAACTTCGAAATAAAACCATATTCCAACCATATTTATAAATAAACTGGCCTGAAATATAAAAAAAAAAACATTAAAATAGAAATAATTTTACTCTGCACCATGTGGCCCAGCAGACACATGCACTGTAAACAGGGTAGCCTTTCTGCTAGGTTTTTCAAAAACAAGAAAACAAACAACAACAACAACAATAAAAATGAATCGATAATTTAAATAAATATTTGGCTTAACATTTATATATCATGTTCTTTATTACATTTTTACAGTCATTCCAGTAACAATGCCACTGTATTTTTTTTTATTTATACTGTAGTTGATAATAACAACATGCCCATTTTTATTGTTCTGTAAGGTGGCAAATCCCTCATGCTCCAAGGCTGCACCCTCATGCCTTCGATCACATCCATGCTGAATACCAGCCTAAGTACTGAAGATATACTATATTGCCAAAAGTATTCACTCAGCCAGTCAAATCGTTGAATTCAGGTGTTCCAATCATTCCATGGTTACAAGTGTATATAATCAACCACCTCCTGTAGGCATACAGACCACTTCTACAAATATTTATGAGAGAATGTGTCACTCTCTGGAGCTCAGTAAATTCCAGCGTGGTACCGTGATAGGATACCACCTCTGCAATAAGCCTAGTCGTGAAATTTCCTTGCTACTAAATATTCCACAGTCAATTGTTAATGATATTATAATAAAGTGGAAGTGTTCGGGAACTACACCAACTCAGCTACAAAGTGGTAGGCCATGTAAAATCACAGAGCGGGGCCAGTGGATGCTGCAGAATCAATAGTTACAGACCTCCAAACTTCATGTGGGCTTCAGATGAACTCATAAGCAGTGCTTAGAGAACTTCATGGAATGGGGTTCATGGCCAAGAAGCTGCTTGGCCACGAATCTTGGACTCTAGAGCAGTGGAGACGTGTTCTATGGAGTGACGAATCACGCTTCTCTGTCAAACAATCTGATGGAGGATTCTGGGTTTGGTGGTTGGCAGGAGTACAGTACTTGTCTGACTGCATTGTGCCGAGTGTAAAGTTTGGTGGGGGGGGTCCCACTAGTTCCAGTGAAAGGAACTCTTAATGCTTTAACACACCAAGACATTTTGGACAATTTCATGCTCCTAATTTTGTGGGAACAGTTTGGCGATGGCCCCATCCTGTTCCAACATGACTGCGCATCGGTCCACAAAGCAAGGTCCATAAAGGCATGGATGAACGAATTTGGTGTGGAAGATCTTGACTGGAAGATCTTGATCTTGAGTCCTGACCTCAACCATGGACGGGGTGAAGTGCAGTCAAGTGATTGTCGTAAGGTGACTGTTCATCTTAATAGCAACTGTTCAAAGGAGATTATTGCGTATTTTAGACACCTTCAGCATTGCTTTATAATGTAGGAAAAAATGGTACTGCAAGTAATCAGGGTCAAAATCCATACCTGTCATTCCATGCAAAAATTGTATATATTGTATAAAAGCTAAATTTAGTTTGAATCTTTCAAAATTACAGAGTTTTTAGTACAAGTGTAAACCCTTGTGGCTACTAAATACACTATAACTTTGTAAGATACCAACTTGATTAAGCACAGTGGGACTATTTCTGACATAGCTGACCTTCTGGAATTTACTGGAATTTATGCTGCTCGACAACTAGAAAAAAATCTACCTATGGGTGTCAAGTCCGTAAGTGTAAAAGCGTTGTTGGAGTGGGGGTTATAAGACAATGCCCAGACCTGTTCCAACTGACAGTAAGGCTACAGGAGAGCTCTTGCTGAATTCCACTCTTAACAGCTAAGGACAGGAATAGTAAAGCAGGATTTTCTAGACATCAGCCCATCTGGAACCAACTACAGTACCAGGATCAAAGCTACTGATCCCCCCCCCCCCCCCAATTCATATAGTAACTGAACTTCTTGATCTGTAACTGTATGATTTTATGCATTGTCCTGCTACCACATGATTGTTTGATTGGATATTTAAATACTGTAAATGAACAATGGTGTAGGTATTCCTGGTTTTGGGAGCCATGATGCACTTCACGGTAGTATTTAAAAGTCATACATGTGTTGTTTATGGAGTGCTGGTTTGTTTGTTTTATCTAGATATGTCCTCTATATCTTTTCTTTTTTCCCCACTACAAACATAATTGCAGGCTTATTTATCTATTGTGTGGAGTTATAGCATTTTGCAAAATAATGCTAAATCTGTATATGTATAGTCAAAACAATTTTGTCTTAATTTTAATATCCTTGTGATTCAAATAAGCATCTACAGTTTATAATACTTCATTTTTCAGTCAGACCCTTCATATATGGTCAGGTGCCTTGACATTTGGCCTCTGTACTATTTGGAATTTGAAATGAAACACTCAAGATGTGAGTGAAGTCAACTTTCAGCTTTAATTAAAGGATTTTGACATAAATAATGAAAAAATATATATATAATTACAAATACAAGGATTGACTTTAATATTAAGATGAAAATGTTTTGTGTTATTATGCAGTATGAAATAGTGTCCTATCAGTTTTTCAGCATTTTGCTAAATCTGAGCAGGGAGTATAGACCTAGACACTTCTGAATTGATCCTACTACTTTTATCAGCAGTCAGGTCATCAGTAAACACCACTGACCCGGTTCTATTGGCAGCCATACACACGTATGCCATAATAATGCCTTGAGCATGTTTGACAGATGATGTGGTATGCTTTGGATCACTGGCTGTTCCTTTCTTTCTCCATACTTTTCTTTTCCCATCATTCTAATACTGATATATTCTGAAGTTAATTTTGGTTTCATCAGTCCAAAGACAAAGTTTTCTAGTCTAGGCTTTTTATTTGTTACCAGTTGTTTGCACCTTAGGCGGCATGGTGGTGTAGTGATTAGCACTGTCGCCTTGCACCTCCAGGGTCCGGGTTCAGTTCCCGGCCTTCCTCAAATCCTGTCTCCGTGTGCATGGAATTTGCATGTTTTCCTCGTGCTTGGTGGGTTTCCTTCGGGTACTCCGGTTTCCTCCCAAAGTCCAAAGACCTTCAGATTAAGCCAATTTGCCTGTAGAGTGTGTGTGCCCTGCACCCTGTCCAGGGTGTACCCACCTTGTGCCCTAAGTCTCCTGGGATAGGCTCCAGGCAACCTACGACCCTAAATGCAGGATAAAGCGGTATAGACGACGATGAGTGAGTGAGTGTTTGCACCTTGTTGTGAAGCACGTGACTATGTGAAACCTTTGCTGTTGCTTAGCCTCTTTTTAAGAATGTTCAAAATTGTTCTATTGGCTACTCTCACAGTTTCTCTCTGATAGGTTTTAATTGATTTTGGAGCGTAATGGTGGCTACCTTTATTATCATAGACACCTTTGTGGACCTCAGCTACAAAATGCAAATATAACACAGAACCATCTTAAGACCTCTTATCTGCTTGATTATTCATGGAGTAACAGGAGAACAGGCCACACTTGGCTATGTATCTGCTTGTCGAACGTTTGTTCCATTATTTATGAGCCACCCAAAATAGGAGTGTGTGTATGAAAATGGCTGTAATTCAAAAAAAAACTCTAAAAAGTGATGGAAAGACAGATAAGACTAGTCCTTCAGTTAGGAAGAAATGCAGCTGTATAAAATGAGGATGTGCTTGTCTGTGTATGTTGTGATTTTAAGCTGGAGTGACGCTAATAGGAGAATTGATATTACTGGAAGAGTTTGCTAATGCTGTACATACTGTAGGAAGGAATGTGTGTTTGCACAAACACTTTAGAGCCATCTCACAAGCCGAGTCAGTCGCCCTACTCAAAGTGCAATTTCCGTGCATAGCAAATCCGTTTTGTCATTTCTTGGATTTTTGTTACTGGCATGTTTTAAAGAGACATAAATGACCAATCTTGTACAGTATGTCTCAATTTACAGTGAGCAGTATACTCCCTAGTTCTCCATTACATCATACGTACCCCTCCAATCTTAAAAAAAAATTCCACTTACACAGATACTGGACATCAAAGCTTTATCATGTATTCTATAAAAGCAAAAGTTTCTGGGGGGAAAAAACATTAGAAATTCTGGGAAAATCATATCATTTTTAAAATAAATTATCATTTACACAGTAAGATTTATGTTGACATTTTCACATATCACATACATTTTACTGTATTTATTTTTTCGATGTATGATCACTGACCTTGCTTCTGGTTCTGATTGTGTGAAAAAGAAATAGTATATTTGCATAATGTTCAATTCTTTTGATAGAATTCCACAAACTTTCATACTGAAACCCTTAATCCTGCCAATGTCCCCCCTCGCACTCCCCAATTTCTTTGAACTGATGGTGTTTACAGAGAAAATCACTAACATTCTTCCAGCACATTGACGCACAAAAGTGCAGCATTTACCATCTCTTCTTAGTTCATAAGTACACATGTGGTCGGTCATATTTGTTCAGATGTCAGTGTCAGCTATGTGTGTGCATGTTTGTGGTGGGGCTAATAAGTTTTTAAAATTATTAGAAACATATGTTCCCACATGCTCTCTCTCTCTCTACCCCTCTCTCTTTCACACACTCACACACACACACACACACACAGACTGGCGGATGAAGTACACAAACCAGAGTGGTAAAATATTACTCCAGTAAAAGTAGAATTCCTCCATTTAAATGTACATTTGAGTAAAAGTACAAAAGTACATTTACTCAAGTTGAAATTCAAATGTATTCAAGTATCCAAATTGAAAGTAGCGTCATTTATTATGGCTTTAATGTTTTATTATCTTTGTAATCACACACATTTTAGGTGAAAAACAAACACTCTAGACACACAGCTTAGTATAAGGTAAATTGATTAAATTAGTCTGATGTCAATTAAAATTATCATGAGCAGCCAACATACAGTACAGGTGAACAATTTCCATTAGGAGAGCTGAGAGGCTGGAAAATAACAGGATATGAGAATAAGCAACCATTCACAAGAGGCATTTAAGTCAAACAGAGACTTGTGATGAAATTTCTTGTGAATTAAGGAGGAAAAATAAATGACATTTACAAAGGTCTTTCAAGCAGCAAACAGTGATTTAACAGTTAGCAGCAATAAAGTATCTGAATGGTAGCAAATGTTTTAAAGTGGGGCCATACTGTACATCCTGAACTGCTTTGGCGGAATAGGGGCATTAAGTATTTGTATCTCCTTCCTGTTGTCCTACTTCAATAGCATTCGTGTTTCTAATTGACATTCACTTTAGTGCTGCATTTGCTTTCTCTCTCTCTCTCTCTCTACAGTATAGCTCTCTCTCAAACCAGTAATACTTTTCTGTGTGTGTGTTTGCGTGTGCTCACACATGCATGAAAAGCACATTATAATTGAAAGTGCCATATAATCCATACCCTCTTATTCTGACAAAGAAATACCTTTTTGAACATGAGCACGTCTTGACTCACTTCACGTACCTTGAGAACTGACTTTCATACAATTATAGCAATCATCATTTCTTTGGCCATCATCCAGCATGTCTTTGTCTTGCACTTTATCCTCCTTTTGGCCCTGTCCCAAAGTAAATTCAAAAGATTTACATGCTCAGCCAGGTGTGTGCTTACGTCATGCTTTTTCGTTCCCACATACCATTCTCAAACTGGAATTAGATAACAGATGACTCAACATGCTGTCACTGATTACAGTGATACAATGACAGCATTGTCACTTTGTGTGTTGCTAGCACCATTCAGTTTTATTTGTATATTGCCACAGAGCAGTCTTATAGAAACATGGAGTTAGATCCGGAATAAGGAAGCCATAGGACCAGTGGCCTGGGGAAAACTCCCTGAGAAGACATCTTTGAGAGGATTCAGATACAAATGGGAAGCTATTCTATTCTGGGTGATATACTGTTTTGCTGCAGTCAGTGTTGTAATGTAATGAAGTACAAATACTATTGTCATTCTGTAGAATTTTCTCTGTACTTTACTTTGTTATTTATATTTTCTGGCAACTTCCCTTTGACTCCACTACATTACCTAAATAAACATGTACTTTTATGCCGAAACATTTGCCCTAAACATCTTTGATGCCAATTAATGCAGCAATGTTTCAGAATTAGAAATTCAGAATTTGGAAAATCATATATTTTTTTCAATAGATTATCATTTACACAATAAGCTTTCACATATCACATACATTTTACTGTATTATTTTTATTTTTATGTATGACCACTGACCTTGCTTCTGGTTCTGAATCTGTGAAAAAAAAATTCATACTTAGACCCTTAATCCCGCCATTGTCCCGCCTCTCACTAACACTCTTCCAGCACATTGACGCACAAGAGTGCAGCATTTACCCTCTCTTCTTAGTTCATGAGTATGGATGTGGTCACATTTGTTCAGATGGCTAGTCTCAGCTATGTGTGTTCATGTTTGTGCATGTGAGACAAAATCTTTTCAAAATAGCTTTAAATCCCCAACCACTTTAAATTGTGTGATTTGAAATGTGTGCAAAGGCTAATACAGTATGTTTCTGTGTGTGTCTTTCGCCAACCACCGAACACAGAATACCTGCGTCATCATCACAATAGAATAAACGATGACTGATATCAACATAAAAGCATTTCCACAGGCTCTGCTGATATGAGAAATGTTTTATGCATTACATTGAAAGACTCTTCGTAAAGATGAGATCAAAACATCAAAGCTGTATAATGTAAGTTACTGTAGTTTCAGTACTTATTATCATAAGCTTCTTTAGATATCTGGCTAACATGATGGCTAGGCAAATGTTTGATAGCTACAGGTAATATAGCTATTCAGCCTATATGGAGATTTTTAACTACTAATTAATAATTCTAATTTGTTAGTTATTTTCATTTTATTTTTACTTTCAATATTAAATTAGTTTTGATAGTTAAGTATGGAAAATATTTTTCTGGTACGATACTTGTACAGTACTTTTACTCAGTTATCGCTTTCAAGTACTTTATACAAAACTTGCTACAGCACAATTTGTAACCTTGTTATTTCCCATGTTGGAATATGGGACAGATGGCAGTCTTTTGTTTTACATTCTGACAATTTAAAAAAAAATTATTATTCATTCATTTTAGAAGTTCAGTCAACCCTTAAATCTTCTCCATACACGTAACTTGATGATAATATAAGGGCATGGATACTGAGGTGATTGAACTGTTTGGACATGGAATTCTAGTCTTATGAACAAACTCATATTTTCCTACATATATCTGGCACTTTTTTACTAATCTGTAGCAAAGATAAGTCTTGTTTTGCTGTGAACAGTTTAAGCAGACACTCAGCAGTAAGTTCCTTGTAGTTTTTTTTTTTTTTTTTGCTTGTTTTGTATGGAACAGACTAAGCTGAGAAGGAAAATGAATGAATGAATTAAGTAATTCATTCATTCATTCATTAATGAAAGATCCGATCAGATAGCCACTATGTACATCATGTTGCTTCATGAGGCATGGCATTCCCAAGTAAAATATAAATTAGAAAATCACTGCAAATACAGTACATACTACCTCTCTTTGTTAATTAAATGTTTATCAGGGTTTAAATAATAAATACCAAAGGGGGTTCAAGTCAAACTGGGACTTGTGATGAAATGTCTTGTCAATGAAGGTGTAAAACCGGTTGACATTTACAGAAGATTTCAAGCTTAGTGATAAGCTTCAGTGATAAGCTTCTTAAAGAACAGTAAAACTGGGCTGTATGTCCGTGAATGATGATCCCCATCAGGTGGCTCGGAGTCCACTGCAGTCATTCTCATGAACATTTAGCGAGTGGATATCTTGTTGCCAACTATCATTAAATGAGTTACTGGGAGGCCAGTTTTTTAGATATTGTGCCTGTGTACTGAGAAAACTTTCTACCTTGATGGTACCCAAGCTCTAGTCAAACACTGGGATGAGTGCATTAGTGTAGCAGAGGATTATATTGAGAAATAAAAGGAGTTTTTACTCTCATACCTGTGTTCTGTTTTTCTGCATAAAAAATCCTGGTTTGATTTGAACACCCTCTCCAACATTTACAGTATAAGCAAGTTACCACAGGTGACACACAAACAATGGATTTCAATATTTTCTCCCAAAGTAAACCAACATTCAGACCAACAAGTGGGAAAAAATAAGTACATCCCTCCTTTTCTACAATCACAAGTAGCAGCCAGGTATTATTAAATAAAATTACTAATAAAATGCATTAAAAGATTAATTAGTTAATCATTAAGAATACTGCCTACATACTTGCCTATAAAAGCAGACTTATTGGCAGTTTGGTGTTTTGAAACAGGTGTGCATCTAAATCATTCCAAGAAGACAGAACATTGGGGATGGCCTCTAAAAAGGAAATGTTTGTGCTTATAAATCTGAGAAGGGTTATAAGGTCATCTCCAAATAAATTGAGATTCACTATCCTGCGGTGAGAAGGACTGTTTACAAATCGGGTGAGAAAAGTAGTGTCCCAACAAATTCAGTCCAAGAGCAGATCAGAAAATAATCAGAAAAAGACTAAACAAAAATTCCCAGTATGGCAACATGACGTAGGCTTGCAAAAAATTGTCTGAAGAAACCATATGCTCAGACTGAGAAGACCAAGGTGGATCTGTTTAGTCATCAGGCCCAGTGCCACATTTAATGAAAAATCTAAGACACTGCGTCACTATACTGAGTGTCAAGTATGATGATAGAGGGGTGAATGATGATTTGGCCTTGGTTTGCAGTCACCAGACATGGGAAACTTGTAGTCTTTGAGACAACAATGAACTCTTCTGCATGATAGAATATTTTTCATACAAATGTGAGGCTGTCTGTCCAGCAGCTTAAGCTGCCCTGAAATTAGGTCATGCAAGAGAAGGACCAGAAAATCAACATCTGAATGGCAAAAGAAGGAAAAAAAAATCAATGTTTCAGAATGACCAAGTCAAAGTCCAAAACAGTGGGCCAAAACCTCCGCAAAATGCTCTGAGAAAAAATACAAACATTTGGGGGGAAAAGTTCTTTGTTTGGTTTATAGAAGTTGGTAAGAAGCACACAATTATAATTTAGGTCCAGATAAATTAAAACATAAAATTTAAAGAGGGTGAACTTTCTTTTCTTTATGACTGTAAATGTCTGTGAATGTTTTATATGTATAAAGCTGGTAAAGTTATTTAATCTCATGAGCAATAATGTAATAAAATTGTGTTTTGTCAATTTTTTTTTTTTTTTGTCATCATTTTTGGGCGAAAGCATCTGAAAAAATCAATTACAAAAATGAAAACTGCTACAGCAAAATAAGCAATGAGTGAGACTTTTGATTTGAGCAGATTCCTACTCACAAGTAAAAGTAATAACATGTGTTGTCTTGCGTGGCATCATTACTCAGTCTATGAGGAAACTTTACAGACATCTGAAACAGAACAGTCACCTAAAGACGAACACCCAGTTGAAGGTGCAGACATGAATCAGCTTGTTGCTCTCAAAAAGGATATGCACAATAAAAGCTAAATGGAATAAATAGCAGCCGTGGTCTCTGTCTTAGATTCAGTATAAG
>JAQMYG010000008.1:20697775-20715751 GCA_030014215.1 Clariallabes teugelsi | reverse complement strand
GTGTGTGTGTGTGTGTGTGAGAGAGAGAGAGAGAGAGAGAGAGCGAGAGAGAGAGAGAGAGACAGGGCAATGAGTGGACTTCAGTGATGTGAATAATTAAAAACATCAAACCGATTAAAATCTGAAAAGTGAAGGAGTCTCTCTCTCTCTCTCTCTCTCTCTCTCTCACACACACACACACACACACACACAAACGTACACACGCATATACAAAAAAGTAATAATTACAATAATTGCCTCTATTTTTTCTCTGACTATAGCAGTTGTTTCAGGACCAAAAAAGTTTCCACCAGTCACCAGAACCGGAACACATCAGACCCCAGTAAGCCCATAAAAAAATTCCAGAGCTTTTTATATATACTGTATATATATATATATACAGTATATATATATATATATATATTAATTAATACATTCATTATATTGTCTTTATTCAGATTTGTTATCATGTAGCAGACATGTACAAAACTAACCACACCTAAAACGATAATGATAAATGCAAATCATGCAATGCTCAACAAATAAATATTGCTGTACCTGTATGCCATTGAGTTGGATAATAATAATAATGCATAGAGATAAACCAACACATAATTGTGCACAAATACATTAACACACTAGCATCAGCTTCTGCATTAGTCCTGTTGTATGTGTGATTAACACTGTAGTGTACAAATTGTGTATGTATATACGAACAAACAAGTTGGTTTCCACATTAACACTTACGCTATAAATGTAACCGTGGTAACCATTACCTCATCACCTAGTTTTTTTTTTTTTTTACTTTCTGTTAACAGTAGCTGTCAAAGTTGCTGAGAAACCACAATGTCCAGAAGACTTTCCCATGGCTGTTATTGAACACTGACGCTAGAGACTCCTTCCTTTCATGTTAAATAATAATAATAATCTCCTTAAAGAATACCTTACATTGTTCTTTGTTAAACAACAGAATGTTTTTAAATTCATTTATTATCGTAGTTGTATAATATACTATAATAGAGGAATTAGGCTATTGTGGCTGGTGATGAATTAGAATGAGCATGTTTATAGAAAACCAAAAACAAATATTTGAAATATTTGAATATTTGAATACTAAAGTACTGCCAAAGTTTCATTAAATTCTGTCCAGCCAATTTTGTGTGATGATGTGACAAAATATGGCTGGACAGACATACAGACAGACAGACATACAGACAGACATACGGACACAAAATGTTCTGAGACTGGTTTCGGGTCCTCCAAAGTATGAAATGTAAAGATATCATTAAAAAAGCGGGTTCTGATCAAAATACAGACCACACTTTTTCTTTTAATTATATATATACAACAAAAAAAATTCTTAAATAATAATTTGAGCAATTAACAGCTTTTTTCTTCCTAGTTAGATTAAATCTTGGTGGTTTCAGTCCTATTAGAAGCCTTGACACATAGTTTTTTTTTATCTTTTATGTTTTTGTCAAAGTGTCTCTCTGTATGTGTGTATGTGTGTGTGTGTGTGTGTGTGTGTGTGTGTGTGTGTGTGTGTGTGTGTGTGTGTGGTGTTCATCTATAAGTGGAGGAATGCTCAGATGTTAATCTCACACAGGAAGTGAGCTGAGATACCACAGGAGTGAAAAAGTGACCTTGCTGCTGCTGCTGCTGCTGCTACTGCACAAACACACACATACGCACATACAAACACACACACACACACTCATACGCACACACATATGCATATTCTGGCCTCCACATCCTCTACACACTGAAACCTGTTCTCGCACTCGTTCCTCACACAACGGAACTCAGTCTAGCTGAGTCTACACGTCTCCATCCCAGCAGGTAAGAACTGTCTCACCATCTCACCATCTGTGTTCGGTTTGCGGCTGTGCAGCAACAGTGTACAGGAAGATTTGTGCAAAATGTGTCCTGTAAGTACAGTAAGTCCACGGTTATTAATATTTAAAAATGAAGCTAGTAAACAAGTGTTAGCATGCCCTTTCTAGTTCTGTTGTCAGAAGTAGAGCAATTACTGTAGCATAACTGTTTAAGTGATGTTGTAGTTCCTTATCGTAGTCGTCAAGCATTTTTAATGCCACTTGTGTCTATTTTTATCTGTATTAGTGTAGGTTGCATGTCTTTTTTAGGGTTTTGCTATGCCCTGTCCCAGTTCTCTTTTTCTTGCTAAAGCTGTTTATTTTAAGTTCCTTTTAGCAATTATTTGTTGTTACTGTTTCCTTTTTTTAGCGGTACTCGTGTGCTGACAATTAGCACAACTGATGTATGCCTATATGTGTGTCCATACACTGGTGTGTGTTTGAGAAACAAGGAACTTTCTTGTGCTTACCATTGGTATCATGTTGACGTGAGCTATTTTGTGCTGTTAACATGCCCCATTTGTGGTGGCGCAGGCAGTCGAGACTCTGAGTTGCTGGCGCGGGGTTCAAATCCAGCCATCGCCGGGTTGACACTGTTGGGCCCTTGGACAAGGCCCTAAATTCTGTGCCCAAGCAAATAGCACTCTCTCGTTGCTGGGCAAAAAGAAAGGTGTCGGGCTAGCAATCCAGTCTTTTCATGACAGAACCTGTCGCCCGATGTGATCAACAGCACGGGAGGAAAAAAAGAAAACATGCAATTTTTGTCCCTAGAGCTGTGGGTATAGCTGCAATCTACTGTAAAACTGTCATTGTCAAATCCAAATAAGAACCAGCTGAAACAGAGTCAAGCTTGAAGCTTAAGGAGTTTGAGGTCAAGGCCATGTTGAGTTCAAAATAGCGTGAGACGGGGTCATGGTCAGGACAGAAATCTAAATCATTTTTATTGATTTAACAGTTAAAAATCAAAGAACGAAATTCTATTAAATTGTTTGCTTCCTTTGTGTGTTGTGCATTGTTGGCTATGGTCTCCAAAAGAAGGAATTATTTTCACTTAATTACTACACGTGGGGAAAAAAAGTCGCAGTTGAGACCAAGACCATAATTAATACGTGCAATGCCCAAGATCAGTGACAATAAGCCTGAGATGATCCAAACTGCCATTGACACCACCTTGAGAACCACTGGCTCATCACACCATTAGGGGGGAGAAAAAGACCTTGGCTCTTGTATGTGGAGTGATTTGAGTGATGGGGATACTACAGTATAATGACCTGTGATATTAAATTGCAGCAGTCATACATAAAAAAGTATAAAAGCTGGAAGTGAAATATACAGTATAGTGATTATGTAGTGAATCTTTTGGCTTGGATTTGTTTTTTGTTTTTTTGCATGTACCGTAAATTTTCTAGGAGTAATTTGCAATTATTTCTGCAAATTTAATATACATAATTTTCATTTAACTTCTCTTTAGTCATGAACTCATTAATCATTTTGCTAAAAAAAAAAATAATAATAATGTAAAATTAAGTTAATAAAAATGTAACTTACTTTTTTGAATTTGAAAAGTGAAGCACATGGCGGAACTGCAGCTACAGAATACATTCAGGCACATTTGGAACAATAAATAAATGCAACATGGTGCACTAACTGTCATTGGTGTGTTTAATCATGGGTGTATCAATAGACATGTCTTTTCTAAATGTTCATGTCATAAAGGAATCATAAATCATACATTCTGTATAATATACAGTAATATATGGAGTGAGTTCAGGCTGAACGGGGGATGTGGCAATAACTCCCAGCCAAGCTCATGCAACATGCAAGTGATGTTCATGAATGATTGTACAGTTCCCACACACAGATGTTTGTCTTCCACAAGTTTTCCAAGGTGACGCTGTCTATTTTCAAGAATCAGCCGTTTCACTTGTTGAATGCTCACGAGAATGTTCACCGCAGCAGGTTCTGAGCCACCTCGGATGGACGGACCGTCATTCACAGATATACGGCCTTCTTTAAAAATGTTGGCCCCGTTCAAATGTTTAACTGTAGCTAAAAGTTTAAAAGTGCTGTGCTTGAAGTCTTCTGTAAATGTCAATCGCTTGTACGCCTTCATTCACGAAAAAATTTCATAACAAGTCCATTTTGGACCATAGTGTGCATTCCCCACAGCACCAACTAAATTAGACGTGGGAGGTGCGAAATAATCAGCCTTTTCATATCACCCACTGTACGATAAATTACCTGTAAAGCCACAGTAACCACTTTCCATGATTATACTCTAGGTCTTAAAAAAAAATGACATTTAGAGAATTTGGCAGATTATTTAGTCAAGTGCACAGGTGTTTTATAGTCTCCATTAGAAGCTTGCGTATACTAGTACCATGAAAATTCTGATAGAAAGGAGGTAGCACAGTTTGGTTTGTGTAATATAAAGAAAAATTCAATTAACTGAGTCTAAAAGCAATAGGAAGCTGCTATTCCATTATTATATGGAATATAATTATATGCTATTCCATCCATTATATAACTGCTTGACAATTGACAATTGCAGAAACTTAGCTGGATCAGTTGTCTAATGTCCACATACCCAACATTTTTCATTGCTGAATGTTTCCACGCAAAGTGTTTCCATTCATCTAGAAGCCGGCCTGCTCAGTAGATGCATTGAAACACTTTAAGCGCCGTTCAGGAAGAATTATTGCTTTTGTGTCGCCTTGCCGTCATACGCTTATGTAACCAGCATGAATGCATGATTTCAGTGTCTGATGATTTTGGTTTACTGGGTCATATTTAAAATGACCCAGTAAACCATTTTTCTGAGAGCATATTTAAAATATTTAAAAAAAACTTGAGCAGCACAGATCTGTGCCATCAACACAGCATAGGCCGATGATGATAAAAAAAATTAATTGTGCTTATATGGAAGTGTTGCCGGTGTGTGTTAGCGGGGAGACTTCAGACTTCAAACTGTGCATTGGGGTTTTCGGATATTTCAGGTAAAAAAAGTACCTTAATTTTTTACTTTAATAATTTATTCTATTTATCAGCACCAGAATATGGAAATGACATTGCAAAAATGTACTGTAGAAGTCTCAAAATCAGCATAATTTATCATTTTTGTGATCATAGAAATGACCGAAAACAACAATAAAAATATGTGACCATGTGCATCCGAGCTATTTCATTGCCTATGTGACACATTTTTAATGTATTTTTTTGCTCAGTCATGTTATATAGTTGGTTAAAATTAACTCAAATTCAGTTTAACATATTGCCTAGTTTGTGCTGAAAAAAAAAGGATATGTCACTCTATACTGTACAATCCTGAGCTCTATATATTTTCTAAAAATAAAAAAAAAACTGCAAAACAAATAAGACTGGAATGCTCTGAGCTTTAAGGTCTACGCTTTACACCAGACACCCCGTGTCACATATGTAACACACAACAAAAGAACGAAAGTCGTTAACATGGTCCGGGGTCAACAAAGAAAGAAAAAAAAGTTGTATATAGTCTTAGAGACAGACAGACCGTAGGAAGCACACTAGCATACTCCATGGAGATAAAAGGGTTTTGGCTATTCACAGGAAGTATTACCATATAAGGAATGAGGAAACCCAACGAGAGGGTGTTTTATGGGCATAAGGTCAAATAGACATGTAAAAGTTAGTGGCATGGGAAACTTCACACCATTCCAAAAAAAATTAAGCTACTGAATTTTCACTAAAAATTGTCACCCTACAGTATATAAAAAAATATATGTTATGGTTTGTTTGTTTATTATGTTTAGAAAATGCCGAACATTTTCAGTGGCATTCCTAAAAAAATATATATAGTAAACTGAATTATTACATCAGTGATGGTACCTGTTATGTTTTAGCCAAACCTTCATAATAATGAACGATTTACCTCGTGCAAAAGCATGGGAGCCCTATGAGGCCAGCCGAGACTAGGAGCATGTACGTATCTAGGCGTCAGTTTATATTGGAGAACTTAAAGCAGAGTGGAAAGCTGAATTTTAAGTGTGCTAGAAGCTGAAACGGGATGTGGTGCCGAGTATGGTTTAACAAGTCTCTTCATGTATGCAGGAGTGCATAAATGAACATGCTTTTCAGAAGTTGGAAATTTTTTTTAATTATTGATCTTGAACTCTGTTATATGTGCATGAGTTTTTCTTAGTCTTAATGTAGTATTTTTTTCCACTGAAAAGGTGTGTTTTGAGATGTAAAATTTGGTCAATAGATAGTTCTCCCTTCTGCTTTTCGGAGAAGCAAGCAGAGTATCATTGCTCGAATTGAGGGCTATCGGACAGGATTGATCCTATTGGCCCATATCTCACAAATCATATTATATCTCACAACCAAATTTATTTTCTGAATGATTCCTTCGGTTCTAGGGAGCAAAGACACGGTCAGATAACCTTCTTCTCAGGCAGTCTGATCATATGCACTGATCAGCCATTATATATAAAAAGAAAAAACATTCACTTTAAAATCTGGTAGACTTTTGAGCTCTTGAGCTCTGGCCCCTTGCGGTGTGACTCTGTAGGACTTCTGGGGATGGGCTTTGGTGTCTGGTACCAGGACGTTGGAAGTGGATTCTTTGTGTGCTGAAGGTTGCGGGGTGGGGCCTCCATAGATCGAACTTATTTGTCTGGTGCAGGCCATGAGTGCTCAATCGGATTGGTATCTAAGGAGTTTGAAGGTCAGGTTAGGTACTGTATATACGGCAGGTTGCGGTGCACTGGAGGTTCTGATACCTTTATATTATGGCCAGCATCGTTTTTTTTTTTTGAACGGGCTGTTCAGTTAATGTTATGGCTGACCACTATATACTGTGTCTGTGTGCAAATCGATGAGTAGATTTTGGGTTATACGATAATTAGTAATTGTCCAAGGCAGGGTAGACACTCGAAGGAGTGCCTATCAATCACAGGGAACAAGCACATGGACTAATCATATAATATGGACAATTTGGAAACACCAATCAGCATACGATACACGTCTTTGGACTGTTAGAGAAAACACAAGATCCTGGAGGAAACCCACCTTGTGCACGCAAGATGTAAACCCCTAACACTGGAGGATTGAGTTCTAACCACTTAATCCACCATGCCTCCCTTCCTATTGAAAATTTTCAGCATTTTCTATAATAAGCAAAACATATTTCATACACAATTAGTGCCACATTACGTAACAGAATCTGAAACACAGTAAT
Organism: Clariallabes teugelsi; assembly: GCA_030014215.1. Classification (NCBI taxonomy): domain Eukaryota; kingdom Metazoa; phylum Chordata; class Actinopteri; order Siluriformes; family Clariidae; genus Clariallabes; species Clariallabes teugelsi. The sequence goes on along the minus strand of JAQMYG010000008.1, from coordinate 20,708,683 downwards.
TATCAAAAAAAAAAGTTTTTCTTTTTTAAATGACGGCTGCATGGCAGTCAAGCCTAGTGGGACTAAATGTGGTCATTTATGACGATGAAGTTAGATTTAAAGCATTTTATCTGAACAACTGTATAATCTAATCCCTCTTAAATTTGGTGATCACCATTGTGATCATCTGTTCATGGATTTTTAATAATTACTGACTCACTTCAAATACATGGTTGCCAACCTCATCTACTGCAGGTTTTCTAGATTTTTCTGTGTAACTTGAAAAAAAACTGGCATTATTTGCAAAGTGGGCTTCAACTCATCAGACACTTGTACTGTAGCTTTATTGTGTTCTTATATTCGTCACTAAAATTTCCATCTTTATTTATGCTTTAAGTGGTTTGAAAATATTTTTTAAAAGACAGCTATTAGACAATGTTATTAGTAACAGTAGTCGTTATAGCATATAACTGTACAATATCCATCCATAAATTCATCTAGGAACATGGTGGCCAATGGTGTATTAATGGGGTATTTATTCCCAAGCATGTCTTTGGACTGTAGGAAGAAACTGGACCAAGCACTGGGAGAACATGAAAACAATAACGTTTATTAATCAGACAGTTAAGACTGGAAATTTAAAAAATGAAATGAAACCAACATGGACATTTTTCATACATAGATCCCTCAGGTGTTTGAGGATGTGTTTCCACATCTTTTGAAAGTGCTTAGCAACAAAAGAGCATTCTAGCAATGCAAACTCAATTTTAGACAGATTGCACAACAAACCTACAATACTGTCTACATCAGGTTGAGTGCAAGTTAACGATATGAATTAACATACTAAAATATTGTATTAGACTAAATTTTTAGCTGTTTAGTAACAGTTATTTTCATCTTACACACTTTCCCTCATGTGTATATAAGGCAACTTGTGGTAGGAGAGTTTGTTAACCAGAGCTACGTTCTTAACACACCCAAAGTTTCAGATCAAGATCTTTCTTTCAAACAAGCTATGCTGGAAAGAACTGAAACTAAATTGAAAAGTGTTTTGCCTTTAATATGTCACTCTTCATTAAGTACGACGAAGAAGGTTTTTTTTTTGGATGATATCGACTTGAGCAAAGAGTGTTAAGTCGGGCTTAACTGACTGATAATAATAATAATATCAATATATCACAAGAAATACAATTTGAATCTTTTCAACTAATAAAATATTATATCGCTTTAAACTGCATTCTTGTTCATCCCTTGCTTTAATGCTACATTACATCAATCAGCCATATCATTAAAATCACTAATAGGTGAAGTGATTATGTCATTACAGTGAGTCTGCCAAGGGTGGAATACACACTAGGGAGCAGGTGAAGAGTAAATGAAGTTGATGTGTAGGAAGGAGGAAAAATGGGAAAGCATTAAGATAGCATTAAATTAGTTTTAGCTTTATTGTCATTGGAAAAAATACATATACAATGGCAATGAAATGAAATGCATCTAAAGAAAAAAAATGTATTGCATACAATAAATAAAAAATGTAGATATAAGCCTAAGGGGATCTTATGTACATTGGTATGGATGCAAAATCAAACAAATCTGGCAAAATAAAATATAGAAAGTCAAAGTCAAAGTCAACTTTATTGTCAATTCTGCTACATGTACAGTGCATACATATAGAGAATCGAAATTACGTTTCTCTCATCCTTGTTACAAATAACACTGAAGGGGTAAAAAAAAAAAAAAAAAAAAAAACCTTAAATAACACAAACTTAGAAAAACAACAGGGGTGAGGTAATTGAGTTACTGTACTGCAAAAAGGGACACTTAACAACACAGAAGGCAGATATGGAGAGAAACGGTAAGTGCAATAGGAATAGTGCAAGTGTGCTTATTTTAGTTGATTAAAGTGACAAGTGACATTATAATGAGCAATATAAACCAGTAAACAAAACGGGATATAAATACAGTATGAACGAGGTATGTACATTTTTTTTTTTAACAAATATACATTAGGTACTGTATGTATAAACAATGTGCAGCGCTGTCACCATATTAAGAGTATAACATGCTGAACAGAATATGGCATTTTTAAATAGTGCAGTAAATGCAGAGTACAGTAGATATGTCTACAGTAGTACAAAGACAGCATTGTAAGTTTGGAAAGTGCAAAGCTGCACAGTGGATAAGCATTGCAGTGTAAGTCCATGATAAGGTTGAGAGACATTTTTAGTCATTTCAATTTTTTTATTTCCAGCGCATTTGAAATTAATATATCGATATAAATTCAATTTCGATCTCCTTGTCCTCTCTTTATTAGCTCTAAGCAAAAAAAGCCTACCACCAGGGTGTCATCATGGGTAAAAAGAGAACATAAGAGAGTTTACAACATGCATCCCTGAAGAACTCCAGTGTTGAGGGTAAGACTGGAGGAGTTGAGTTTGTCCAGTCAAAGAGACTGTGGCTTGTTTGTAAGGAAGTCCACGGTCCAGTTACAGAGGGGCGCACTGATGCCAAGCTGTTTAGTGTAAACTTTAAGATTAGCTTCGACAGGCTGACTGCATTAAATGCTGAACTAAAATAAATGAAGAACATCTTGGTATAACTGTTTGGGTCGACCAGGTGAGACAAGGAAGAATGGAGGTGATTATCAAATTGTTGTAGATTCAGAGTTTGAGATGTTTTAAGGTATTATAGGTGAGGATCAGTCTTTTGAAGCACTTTGCGGTGAAACGGGTGACTGCGGCAGGATGAATGTCATTGAGTGCTATTGCAGCAGAGTGCTTAAACTTGAATATAAAGCAGATGGGGACAGCTGCCTGAGCAAAGGTGTCCATTATGACCTGTGCCGGTTGCTTTGAAACTCTAAGCAGGGGTTGCCATCATTGCCAGCTGCTTTCAGACTTCACACTTAAGACCTGGTAGTAGCTTAGCCTTGAGCACATTCCTCTTTTAAGAAATGAGTATAGAAAAGGTTGAGCTTGTCAATCTGATCTTCTTTGACAAGGACCAAATTGTAACAGCTCGATGACTGGGTTACAGCAACTGCTTTGTATGATCAGGATATCCATGCCGACATCTCTGAAAGCCGCTACACCAGGCATGTGAACACCAAACTGTAACAGGAAGCAATGTAGAAAGGTGGCCTGGTCTGATGAAACACATTTTTGTTTCATCCTGTAGACAGCCAGTTGCATGTTAATCGCTTATTTGGGTCAAAGGTGGTGCCAGGATGAATAATGGCAAGTAGGCGAGGCAGCAGAGGCAGTGTGATGCTCTGGAGGTCAGAGCTGTTTTGGTGACACCAAAGGAAGCTACTATAGTGTGTATTATAATTAACACAAAAGTGGAAAATGCAGTCAACTTTAGTGGCCAATTTTCTCTTCCACAAAGTTTTAAGGGAAGTCTCTTTAAAAAGCACGGGTAATAAAAAATTTGTCTTGATAACACTGAAGAAGAAAAATACAGCAATTTTCGAGGCAAGTTATCATGTGCCTCAGTAGTTTGAATTTCTCAAAGTGTTATTTCTTTTGTAATATTCAGTCTCACTTTATTATCAGTGAGAATCGTATCATGTACAGGTGCCACCACAGTTTGTGTCCCGGTCTGTAATGCGTTATGGCCTGGACATGAAGCACAAAAGACAAGCTTCAAACTTCAACCAACAAATAATGATCCAGATTGCCCAATTATTAAAGTGCACAACCTTTTAACATGTAAAAAAAAAACTACTGCTCTTGGTGGAAATATATATGATAAAACACATACAGGTACAGTAAAAGCTGTGATAAACGTACAGGTAAATTACATTTATGAGTCTGCCTTGAAGAAGTAAACACTTTCTAATACTGTGCGTTAGATACATATATATAGAGAGAGAAACAGAGAGTATTTGGAGCTTCTGCTCCTTATTCTAGCACAAGGAGGAAGCAGCAGGAAACCACACTGAAGTGAAACACTAAAATTAGAGCTACAAGACTTTGTATATCACAAGCACAGATGAAAAAAGAAACATTAGACAGGAAACTTGTGTGTGAGAATATTATATAATAGAAATTAATTTTTAAGCAGATTTGTTTCTGAATAGCAGAGTATACAGTATATAGTGTCTTTTTGCAACAACTGTGGTAAATATGAAATGTTTGGACATTACTGTATATATGTGCAGAGATGTGGAAACAGGTTCTGACAAACTGGTGAGAAATTAAAGGAAAAAAACATATTTGAAATTACCATTAATTATACAATTTGCTGAAACTTGAGGGATAAACACCATTTTTCCGAAAAAAGGTTTTCCTCAGCTGGTGTTTTAATGTTGATGATGATGATGATGATGATGATGATGACGATGTTGAACTAGCTGGGAATAATTCTTTAAACCCTAACTGATGCAGTAAATAATTTTTCATTTTTATTGGCCTGCATTAAGCAAAGAAAACAACTAAGGAGATCGTCAATTTACAGTATTGGAATTAGCTTAATAACTGATTAGTAAAAGCTGGAAGGATAGCTCTGAACCGTCAACCTTCATGGATAATTAATGACAGTGATAGGAGATTGGTCAAACACTTGGCTTGTTTTGGCGAAGTCAAATCATAAAGAAAATAGAGTAAAAATCACAGTTATGTTTAAAAAAAAAAAAAAAGTAAGAGCAATTCCATAAACATACACACACACACACAATTAAGAGTTGTTCACTTACAGTATAAGAAAACCATGTGTTATAGAAACTAATTGGGGGAAAAAAGTTCCTATTTGCAAAGGAACATACTGTAGCAATTGGAATTTGGAGCAAATAAAAAAGTCATGTGGTTTGATGAGTACAGATTGATCCAATTCCAGAGCAATGTGTGCGTCAGGGTGAGACTTGAAGACCCATCATTCACAGTGCTCAGTGTACAAGCCTCTGGAAGCAGTGTTATGATCTGAGGTTTCTTTAGTTGGTCAGGTCTATAATAAGCAATGTTATGTGGCAATAAAATTAAGTCAGCTGATGAAGTCAGTCAATGTCCGGAATGACCAGAATATCACATGTACTGTATGGAGGTTTTCTTCCCTTGTGGCATATTCCAGAACTCAGACTGTAAGAGTGCTTCTGGGAGCATGAGGAATCATTTTCACACATGGTTTTTAAATCTTTAAGATTTAGCAATGGAGACAGAGAGAGAGAGAGAGAGAGAGAGAGAGAGAGAGAGAGAGAGAGAGAGAGAGAGAGAGAGAGAGAGAGAGAGACAGAGAGAGAGAGAGAGAGAGAGAGAGAGGGAGAGAGAGAGAGAATGAATTCTTTCTTGTTTTGAAATTTTTACAGCCTTGTGCATCCCATGACTATCAAGTGAGATTAAGTGTGTGTTTGTGTTTCGGTGTGTGTAAGAGAGAGAGAGAGAGAGAGAGAGAGAGTTCTTTTAATGTCCTTCTTATAACGTTCGATTGCAACTATTTTGATCAGATCCAGATATATGGCTTTTCTCCATAAGAAATTTTGTTCTTTTTTCTACAGTAATAAATAAATTATAGAATGCACACATTTACAACACATACCTCTGTGTTTTGTTTTTCAGTAAAACGTTGTATTTCCTTGAAGCTGACAATCGTCCCTCAATGGACAACCTTCAAAGATAAAGGTACCAGAACACTCTGTAAAGATCATCACATTTGATCATCACATTTGCAGACTTAGAGATGACATCTGCTTATTAACTTCCTGTCCAAATAAATAATTAGATGTGGCTTTGGCACATTTCACAGTATGTCTAACACTTTTTTTTTCTTGTCTTCTCTTTTATTTTTCCACTTTTACTTTCACTCTTTTCTACTTTGATGTAATTTTTTCCCCACACAATTAAGTTTTACATGTTTACATGTTAATCTCAAAAGTAATTTTTTTACATTAAGTGTTTGCAAATGAAAACACAAATGAAAATCTCTGAAATACAGAAAAGAAGAGTTGCCTTGTATGATGTATGAGGGTGATACACTAGAAATTCATGCATGTAAACATTAACCATCTAACCTGATGGAAAACATTTAGCGGGGTACATTAACTGTTGTTTTGCAGCAAATGTGGGTTTGCACAATATTAAAGTATTCATCACCTGGGCAAAGTTTAAGCATTTTATATGCAATACTGTTTAAAAGTCTTGAGCCACCCATCATTTCTTAATATTAATTTTTATTCAATTAAAATAAGAAATTGGAACAAATATTTTTACTGTGTCAGGCTGCAGTGTCTAAAGACTTTGACAATTAAAAAATTTTATGTTTATGTAACAATCTCAGCAGCAACCTCATTTCCCCTCTCATCTGTTCCAATCACTCAGCATTCAGCATTACCGGTATACTAATCACCGGCCTGATCATCTGTCATTAACTGCACCTGTGAACCAGTAAAAAAAGGTTACTTTTTGTATGCTTGAATGATTCATAGGTCACTGTGTAGCTTAAAACAAGGAAATAAGAGGCAAAAACTTGCCAAAAATAAGAGCGAAAAATGTCCTTCAGGAAGCCTGGAGAACTCTTCCTCAAAACTACAATAAAAATACATTTTATATTACTATTATACTATTATAATACTATTATAATACAAGAAAGTCTGGTCAAATAAAGGATTAAATAAAATGAAAGATTTATATAGAGAGGGAATTTTAATGTCTTTTGGACAAGTAAATATAACCTCCCTATAAAACACTTCAAATTTGGAGTTTTATAAATAAACACATAAAGTCATCTTCTGAATGACTTTGTCCTCTATTGAAAACGTCACCATGAACAATTTACATAGTAAAGGTCATTTATCAAAGTTTTATACTTACAGGTTCAAAGAAAAACTCCCTTCCTTATCTATCTGCATAAAAACACGATCTTCAAACTGACATTTTAGCAGAGACCTGTCACCTACTGTAGCCCAACCTCAAACTATTGACACTAGATTTAGGTTATTACAATATACATAAATGGTTACTCAGAACGTATATAACTCTGGTAAAACTGCATAAGTTTAACCCCAATATTCTTGAAAAAAATGTGTTAAGTGTAATAGTGAAATAGGTACACTGTTTAACTGTATATGGAAATGTAACAAAAGTTAAACATGATGGAAAGAAATTTTGTACCTAACGTCTTGTACCTAATATCATAGAAAGTGATGTTCCTGTAGATATTAAACTGTGCATTGTGTGTATCTTTCCTGAAGATCTTTTGATGACTGGAAAGAAGAAAAGGCTTATTCGTTTTTGTTTGTTGCAAGCCAGGCGAGTTATTCCCTTAAAAATGGAAGGACATTCAAGGACCTTCTTTAGGTCAATGGATCAGGGAAATGTCTTATAACCTGACTTTGGAAAAATGAACTTATCTTGCAAAAATGAAAATTGAGGACTATTTGGAGATCTGGACACCCTTTGTACCATTCATGATGTCTGTATAAAACCTGAACTATCTCTGTCAGGAGTTCTTTTCTTGCCGAGAGTACTGTAGGATGTTGTTGGGTATGACAAGACTTTTGCACAGAACTGAATAGGTTTAATTTCAGGAAAACTGTGAAATGTATTTTCAAAAGTTTATCACATCACATGAAAAATATAATCATGTGAAATGTGCTGTATGTGCTTTTTCTCTGTGGGAACTATTTGTGGGAAAAATTGTTAGTAATCAGGATTTTTATGTATTTATTTCATGTATTTAATGAAAACCATTAAAAAAAAATCACTATGTTTAATTCTTAATGAAACATATAGTAAAGCAGTGGTTAGTGGTTAGTACTGTGGCCTTACGCCTTCATAGTCAAGGGTTCGGTTCCTGCCTTAGGTGTGTGGGGGTGTGTGTGGGTGGGTGTGGGTGTGTGTACAGTATTTGTGGAGTTTGCATGTTCTCCTCATGCCTGGTGGGTTTCCTCCAGGTATTCTGGTTTCCACCCACAGTCCAACAACTCTTTAGCTCCATTCACACAGCTGGTTCAAGCCTGGTATATTGCGCTGTCGTTGCGCCTCAACATTTTCATTCACCTTTAATCCAGAAGCAGAGGTAGTGACAAAAGCAAGATAAGATCTGTGTGAAATGTGAGAAACCTCCTACGTGGAACGGGGGTCTGACGTGATGTGTGCAAGATACCGTCCCGGGTGGTTTAAACAACAGTAAACTGTTACGAGCTAACACACACAGCTTAATTAGTGTTCGCCATGGTGCATCAACAGCAACAAGCTGAAAGACCAGTTGAGATTGGGACTGATTGGGAGATTGGGACTGATTGGCAGTCCCAGGCTTATATTCAAGTGTTTCTAAATGATAATTTAGCATTAGCAATGCCACCTTCTGTGTTATTATTGGTCACAAGACCTCGGGGTCTGTGATTGGTTAGGTCACCAGAGTTCTGAAATCCGAGCATGAAGATGGACCATAAAGGCAAGTCACCGATTGGAGAGAATTACAGTGACAGAGCACTGTGTTTGGTGAGCGATGTAAACGTGCACTGACAGCACCCAAACACTCAGTTCACCCGCCTTTGATGTGCTAAGAGCAGTGGTTTGCACAGTATTAAGGACACATGTGGTACACGTCGCTCTTGATGCCGATGCAGTTGTGGTAAACGCCATGCCCCGTATGATAGCGGAAAGCCATGTGCTCTTAAAAGCAATGACTACATTTTTGTGTTCTGTGTGAATTACAAAAAGTGAGGGAAAGCACAATATCGAGGGGGCCTGATTATCAACTTAATCGCGCGATTTCTTTGTAAAATGGGCTTCCGTTGCAAGTTGAGTGCATCAAGCAAAAATGGGTTACTGAAAATTAATCCAGGTCACTGTGTGTGTATGTGTGTGTGTTTGTCAAACACAGAGTGCAGGTCGAAATGTGTCTCCTTTGAACATGGTGAGTCGAATTGGCTTTTTCTTTATCATTCTCTCTCTCTCTCTTCTCTCTCTCTTTCTCATACACACACACACTGTTTCACATACTCTCTCTTCAGTTACACATTCTGTTTCACACATACGCCATAAAATAAACGTTCATCAATCAGGATCGTCGGAACAGAGGAGGTGGGATCAGACAACGATCCGATCACCATGACGACTCGGACGAAGGAGACTACCACGAGCCGGAGGAACCAATCATGCGCTTTCCCAGACCGAGCCTGCTTCCGCCAGCTTCTGAGTATGCAGGTAACACATTTTCCACTGTGGACGTGCGTGTCTCAACGATCACACTGGTTACTACATTGGCCCATACACACAGCATGACAGATGCCAGAAACTTCCTGTGTGGTATTTTGCAAAGTGATTGTGGTCCATTGGAAATAATGTGTTTTCTTCTTTAAACATCAAACACAAAAAGTGCATTTAGGTTAAAGAGTTATGAGTGCGATAATGAAGTGGTCTGATTCTAGGTGTGTTACAACATCGCCATCTAGTGTCTCAATCATTGTGCTACTACATGAATCAAAATATTAACAGGCCTATATCTTGTTTCTGTGACTCAAATGGCTCTTTCCACCCTTTATCCCTACAGTGATTAATCATGAGATCTATACAGGACACACAAATTTGTTTCAAGTGTGTGGACTGGGGTACATCAACACTGGACTGATGAGAGTGAAGCATGTGCAATAAGAGCACATCCAAGTGTATCATTCCCCTTTGCCAATCCTTACAGTTTTAGTTATTCATGGTATTTTGACAAAACAAGGGTAACAACAGAAAGAGGAAAAACTAAGAATATAACCAGACTAAGGGTGACCTTATAAACGTGTACTGTATACAGTAAGTTACATGTGTACAGTTCTATAAAGTAGAAGATTAATATTAGAGACCTTTATTGTCATTCTAGCAGTACACAAGTGTAGAGTAGGACGGAACAGTATTCTCAATATGTTATAGACAGGGAATAACCGGATAATGCAAACTGGGAAGCATGGTGCATTCAAGCCAAACCAGGACTTTTTTCTATGCAGAATAACAGAAGACAGTTATGAGAGAAAAAACTACTTTTATTTTTTAATATAATCCCTTCCTACACTTATCCCAACGTCTCTCTAGTGCTTGGATACCATCAAGGTACAATATTTTCTCAGAGTGCAAGAGCCATGATCAGACATGATTGAAATTCTGGCCTCCCAGGAACTCATTTAATGGCTTGGAGCAAGGTAGCGGGGTTGTAGCAATAACTCCCAGTCGAATTTCCTTAATGTGGAAGTGGTGTTGGTAAATGATTCACAGTTCACACAGACATATGCATCTCTTCTGCAAGGTGGCGACAAGTTATCTGTCGATTTTTTAAGTGGGGTTATGTGTCCAACTTGCTGAATGTTCACGGAAACGACCGCATTGGGCTTTAAACCACCTCAGCCGGGATCATCATTCAGAAATGTACGGCCTTCTTTGAAATGTTTCCCCCATTCAAATATTTTATCGCGGCTAAGAGTCTCATCGCCATACTGTGCTTGAGGTCTTCTGTAAATCTTAATCGGTTTTATACTCGTCCTGGTTTGACCTGAACGCCCTTTATAGAAAACCAAGTTCGGGACCACAAACAAACCAAGCACAATGAGGACAGGAGAAAACACAACCACTAGGACAGCATCAGAGTGTAGAACATGTAGTATAATCAGTAAACAGCAGCATGATAACAGGAATGGTGTGTGATTAGTAAAACCAGAGCTGCCATTTCTAATACATTGAGCATGAGGCTTACGCTATCACTTATCTTCACATGCTTTCACACCACAAGTCCACTTTCTCATGCTCTCATATTCAGAACAATTGTCTGTGGAAAATGCAAAGTCACTGAGCTCAAGTCACTTTTTCACAAGCGAGCTATAACTGGCTTTTATTTTGAAGGTGACTCTCTACTAGTGATGGGAAGTTTGAATCAATTTAGTGACTCGGTTCTTTGAATCTCGTTCATCAAAATGAACAAATCTTTTTTTGAGTCATTTAGTTCATTTCGTTC
>JAQMYG010000008.1:20597595-20608710 GCA_030014215.1 Clariallabes teugelsi | reverse complement strand
GAGCAGAAACATTTAAGTGTGACAAACATGCAAAAGAATAAGAAATCAGGAAGGGGGCAAATAGTTTTTCACACCACTGTATCTATGGGTCTACAGTCATGGGGAAACAGCACTGCGACGTTTAGCTATACAGTATGTATCACTCCTCATCACAGGTGTCGGTCGCCAGGTCGGGTGAAAGTAGGTCTATATGGTCCATGGTACTGGAAAGAGGAGAGAGCAGCTGCCTGCCAAAACTCACATTCAGAACTAGTCACGGAAGCCCTTTCAGCAAGAAACATTCATCCATCCATCCATCCATCTATGCAGACATCCTTATCCAGAGCGACTTACATTTTCATCTCATTATGCATCTGAGCAGTTAAGGGTCTTGCTCAAGGGTCAAACAGGGACTTGTGGGATTTGAACCTGGGACCTTCCAAACCATAGACCAATGCCTTAACCACTAAGGTACCCCTGAACATGTATGATAACCTCATGTCATCTTAAACAACACACTCTCACCTTAATAATCGCTTTCACCTTAATAAGGTGAAAATTCCGAATTGCTTCTTACCTATCTGTGTTGTTCTGTTCATTGCTAACTCGGGCTACAACGCTAACTAGCTTCTAACACAAGGCTGAATCCCAGATCCCTCTCTAACCCCTGATCAAGGGCACTACTTGGTGTGTGAAACAAGGGATTCTAACGTACACTCTGCATTATGCACTAGCTTCTCTTTTTATCTTATTTGGGATTCCACCCCAGCACCCTAGAAATGAACTGATATTTGGAATGAGTGAAAATATAAAGAGAAACTTACGAGATTTACAGGACTGTCTAATACCTCCATGGTATGTTCTCCTCACCTTTTGGCAACATACTACGGGTAAAAATGTAAAACTCTTGTTAATTACGCTGTCAGTCGCCAGCTCCTCCACTGACTCACTCATCTTCTATACCTCTTTATCCTGTATATATGGTCGCGGGGCCTGGAGCCTATCCCAGGAGGGTTAGGGCACGAGGTGGGGTACGCCATGGACACCCCACCTCGTGCCAATCCATCGCAGGGCACACAGCCATACACTCTCTCACACATTCACACACTACGGGCAATTTCAGGAACACCAATTAGCATGTCTTTGGACTGTGGGAGGAAACCGCAGTACCCAGAGAAAACCCATCAAGCACGGCGTGAACATGCAAACTCCATGCACATAGAGACAGGAATCGAGCCTGGCCAGGAATCGAACCCAAACCCTGGAGGGGGAAGGCGACAGTGCTAACCACTACACCACCGTGCAACCTCCAGCTGCTCTAGTCAAAGTTAATTCCATCAGTCATGAAAGGATATTTGTTGGCGGAGTAAAATCACTGGTTACATAAAGGAATAAGAATAATAAATGGTGTTTGTGGAACTCTTATACAAAAGCAAATTTCATACCCGTGGTTGTGCTGTTGTGCTGAATATCAGCACGACTGTGACTGTGAAAGGCCACAGCATGAGTACTGAAGATATCCCGGCTGTGCTGACATTATACAAGACAGTGTGGTTTATTCTTAAATTTACAGCAGGTTTCAATATGTGTTCATTGTTTCCCAAAAATAATCCCACATTCAAGAACAAATTGTAAGTACACTCCATAATCCAGTAACATGTAAAACAACCTTTGAGTTTTGGCTTCACTTCGCCACACTGATTTCTTTCTTACTTGTATTTGATCTCAGGAATTTGTCTCAAGAATATTCCGCTTTAAAATGGAAGGGTTTGTTTCATGGGAGTTTGTGAGGACCAGGCAATTGTTCATTAGACCCTGATAAACAAAAACAGAGAATTGAAAGAAGCTGTGCCTTCTTTTTATTCCCCTGATGCACTGCAACTGCTCACAGACTCTGTTTTTAGAGCTTTATAAATCTTTGAGACAGAGCAAGTGGATTATCTGTAGGGAACTGTGTGTGTGTGTGTGTGTGTGTGTGTGTGGATATATTAAGGTACCATCTGTACAAATTCAGATTGCCTCCTCAATAGATAGTGCAGCTAATTAAAAGTCCCCATGGAGTATAAAATTGGACCTAGACATGAAGCTACACATCCTCTTCCTCCTCTTCCTCCTCTATCATGATCATTTTACGCCACTAATGACCACTGTCAGCAATCTGTGGCCTCATCCCAATCCAAGTCCAGCCTGCGAGTAGGACCAAAATAACCTAATCTAAACCCGTTAAACTCAAATGGCCTACAATATCAAATCAGCGCTAATGGAAAGGTACTGTATGTTGCTGAGAAGCCATGCACACATCTACGCAAACAGTATTGGAATATGAAAATCCCAATCAAAGCATGTCTTTGGACTGTGAGTTGGGAGCCAGAGTCTCTGGAGGAAACCCACCAAGCACAGAGAGAACATGCAAACCTCATGCATACTGACCGGAGGCAAGATTCAAATCCCCAAACCCTCGATAGACGCTATTGGTGCTGCAGAAAAAGTATGAAGATTTAAAAAAGGACCTGTCCAAAATGAAAAATAATTATGCGATAAATCGATTAGCCATAACATTAACATAATTGCCAAGTAAACGAATCAATATCGATCACCAACTAGTGACGGGATCATTGGCACCCAGGGCTCACCTATTGCCGCAGGGCTCAAAGCCCAGACGTCTGTTCCGATCCCACAGAAAATCGAATGCAGTACAAATCGGCAAAAAACTCAATGCTAGCCAAGACAGAAAGGCACCGGAACCACTGTGCACCTGGCCCAGCAGGCCAGGAGCCCTGGACTGCCGACTGATCCAAACTCCCAAGAACCCAACTGATCAAGGATTGGAATGCGCCAGACAAACCAGTCTGATCCACGGAGCCTCCATCCAACCCAAACAATCCACTGCCAATGCCCTAGAGCCGGACACCACAGCATTCCCAGAGGCCTATGGAGCCAGGTCTGCCCCAGTGGCACAAAGGGACCCTTTGTTTTCATGTTTTGCTTTTATGTTCATGTTTTTAATGTGGCCAATTGTAATGGTATATGGCCACAAGCATGTGGACACCTGAACATCGCAGACTTCCCCAAACTTGAAAGCATACTGTCTTGAACACCTTTGTATGCCCGATTCTGTTCCAGCACAACAGTGAGGTCTGTGAAGACAGGTTTGCCAGGAGTCCTGACTTCAATCTCAGTTAATGCCCTCAATACCAGATTTTACTTATGCTTTAGTGGCCAAACGTACACACAAGTACACTCCAAAATGATCCTAATGTCAAGCCTTTTCACAAGATTAGGAGGCAAACGGGGACTGAATTCAGAATGGATTGTTGAATGAGTAATTAGGTGTCCACATACTTTGGCCCATACTGAGGCCATGAGTTTATTTTTCAGTCTAACCCAATTTGAACCAATAATAATAGAAATATTTGGTGATTTTGACATTGGTCCCAGTGGAGAAGACAGGTTTGATGCCCCATGGCTCCAGGATGCCGAAAATAAGTGGTGCTTGTAGAACTGTTATAAAAGCAATATCACACTTGATGTCAAGTTATCAGCATGGCTGTAATGCGATACCAGGCACGGAGGTGCAGCCAGAGTACCACTCCTAGAAACATGGTAGATGGATTCGCAAAATTATTATATATAGCGGTGTAGTGGTTAGCACTGTCACTTTGGTCCAGGTTTGATTCCCGTGTCTGTGTGCATGGAGTTTGCATGTTCTCCCCCAGCTTGGTGGGTTTCCTCCAGGTACTCTGGTTTTCTCCTACAGTCCAAAGACTTGCAGATTAGGCTAACTGCCGTTGCCCGTAGTGTGAGATGGATTGGCACCATGTCCAGGGTGTACCCCGCCTCGTGCCCTAAGTCTCCTGGGATAGGCTCCAGACCCCCCGCGACCCTAAATACAGGATAAAAGCGGTATAGAGTGAGTGATATATTGTGAGTGTGTGTTTATGGTACAACGGATCGTCGTCTAATGCAGGGTGTATTCCCACCCGGTGGCCAGTGTTCACGGGACAGGCTTCAGATCTGCCGCTATAAAGGGAAGGAGTCGAGGGATTTGCTGTTACCGCTGAGCTCCAGTAAATCAAAAGGCAATGGAAATACCTGACAAATGAAGAATTTCCCTTTGATCGAAAGTTTTCATCCCTGGCCTGTGCGGTTGTGTTTTGTTTCTCTCTAAGGTTTTTTTTCTTTCTTTCTTTTTTTCTGGCTTTGGTCTTTGATTAGGAGAGAAACTCCCACAGCTGCTTTACCTTCAATCGATTCTTCGTTCGTTAACCACCGTCTGACTTTCTTTGATTGCTTTTGTTATGAAGGATCTAACAGGGTGAGATTGACAAATAAATACAGACATGTAAAAAACAAATGAACGGAAAGAGAAAAAAGAGAAGGCAAGAGGAAAAGAGAGAGAGAGAGAGAGAGAGAATGAGGCATGAACAAGAGCCGAATCATTCCTAATGGACTGTTCATGTAGCTGTTGGCCTTAGAAAGCAGACCAAAAGCAATGACTAATTCACTCAACGGAAATCAATACGCACTCACACACACACACACACACACACACACACACTTCTGCGTAATTGATTGGTAGATCTACTGATTTTACACAAGCAATTTTTTTTACAATTTGGGTTTTTAAGTACGACTTAAGGCTAGTGAGGCTTTCCATGGGGACAGACAGAAGGACAGACAGGTGCAAGCAGATCTTGCACACACACATACACACACTTGTAGAAGACTTTCTAGAAATCTCTCTCTCTCTCTCTCACACACACACACACTTGTACCTCCAGCAGTTGTTTTAGACACTTTTCATTAGACTGCACAGCGCAGTCATTAAACTGAGAAACACACTCTCCAGGGTGTGTATATATGCATGTGCGCTCTTCCTCCACCACTACACTCCCAGTCAACGTGACATATTGCTTGATCCACTGGGAATGCTCTCTCTCTCTCTCTCTCTCTTTCAGAACAGTTTATAAAGTTAAACTCTGTAGTAATGAGTTTCCTTCCTCAGTAATTAGAGTCAACAAGTTTGCACTAAACTTCAGTCTCTCACTCAAGGCTGAATCTTTGCAGACATGCATTTTATACACACACACACACACACACACACACACACACGCTGAGTGGGAATGATGAGCTGGAAAACAGTGTTCTTGAGGCTGATCACGGCAGGCAGTGTAGTAAAGGATTGTAATGGTGACAAATACAACTCGTCCCTGATGCTCCGTTTGAGCGTAGTGCAGCCTCGGTCTCGGGTTTATAGACACAGAGACAAGTTACGGAATAAGTTTATATAGCTTCTCATGATTCGTTGTATTTTTAAACCAGACAGGGTTTTTTTTTTTCCTTTTTCATTTTCATTAAGAGAGACAGATAGCGGTATAGACATAAGGAAATAGACGGGCAGATGGAGAACGAGATAATTGACCAAGCTTTCGGCCTGTGATTAACATAATCACGCTAAGACGAATACGCTCTGCTCGGATATTTACAGTCCAGCGTTTTGCATAACCCTCAAAAATAAACGGAAATAAATGCTTAACCTAATCATTTTTCTATTTCATACTTTTCTCTCTCTATCTTCCCTTGCAGGAAAGGCACGCTGCTGGCCAATAACGTCTTGGCGGTTATCTCCGCTCTATTAATGGCTCTGGGCGAGAAAGCAGGCTCATTTGAGATGCTCATCATTGGGCGCTTTATTGTTGGCATGGATTCAGGTGAGCCTTTTCTGTTTTTAACCATAACTTCTGTTCACCTTTTTGTATTTTTTCTGTTTGTTTTCTTGTTCGTTTTTCGGATCGCCCAATCCTGTATTAACATGCCTCAATGGTGCAGGATGCACCATTGTACTGTACTTGTAGCATGAACTTTATTATCAATGACGAGTCAAAATTCCAAGTCACGGTCTAGAGCTGAAGATAAACACCATCCATTATCATTACCTGGACACCTGGATACCTGCTTGGACATGCGCGCCAGTATTAGTACTGTACTACCATCAGGCCACTCGATGTATCTTTTGTCTTTTCACCTTCTACATAATATGGAGATATCATTTCCTTTTTTTAATGGACCACTGCACACAGTGCTAAAAAGACTTTAAATTGACATTTTTAATCTAATTTATAGCTCCAGTGATCAGTATTCTTTATCATTTGTCATTTATTAGAAAAGACTAATGATATGTCTAAGCCTGCATTAACATCTGTATTGGTGTTTACAGTATATATGGTAGCCACAGCAGCTCAGTGGTTCAGATAATGGAGTTCTGATCAGAAGGTTCAGGACATTTTTTTTCTTGTGTAAGAATCTTACCCCTCAACTGCCAGTGTCAAAAATGATTCGCACTCTATATATGGCTATAGAATTTACTTTTCTTTATCAGAAGATGGAGCAAGACCAGGACTATACAGTAGGGAGGATGTTTAGGCTTCAATACTTCAATAAGCGTCTCACTGTAACGAGCACTATTGATTGTCGAACCTTTTTCCTGATAATGTTCCAACACTGGCCTCTTGTGAATCCCAGCTGAAGCTTTGATGAATTTTCCAGCTGATGGTTGACTTTTTTCTTTCTTGGTCGGTGATTGAGGATGTTTCCATTCCATTTCATACTTTGACGTTAACTCTCGGGCTCGTAGTGAATCCGTGTCTCGTCACCAGTAATGATTCTCTTTAAGAAACTTCCTCAGTCCAAATTTAGTTTGCAGATATCCAAACGCTTCTGTTTATGCTCCTCCATGAGTTGTTTCAGCCCCAGGTGGTCTACACCCTTAGAAAAGAGTTGAAAAGGGAGAACGGAAAATGCTGATAAGACAGTGCAGCCAAGAGAAGTTTTAGTATAACCAGAGTGCGGATAATTTTTGACTCACCCTTGTGTAAATGAGGTAAACGTTAACCCTGGATATGTGCATCGACACATACCATACATGTACTTTATTTTATTTTTTCAGAAAGGGGTCTGGCTTGGTCCCACCTGGTTTTAAGTTCTGTTTGTTTTCCCATGTTGCCTAGCTCTAACACTAGGGCTGTAGCTATCGAATATTTTAGTAATCGAGTATTCTACCAAAAATTGAATTGATTAATCGAGTAATCGGATAAAATTTACTTTTGCTTAATTAAACAGCAATGTAAAATATATAAGAGAAACAAAGATTAATTGGTTTTCTGTTTAGAAAAATCAACTTTTATTTTTTAAATGCATACAGCATTTTATCAAAAATAAACATTGTCATTATTCACAATGCAAGGAACAGCTTATACCACTATCTCACCTACCCGGATTGACTCGCGGTGAGATGCGGCGTTAGGCACCGTGAGCCGCCAAGACTGCCTGCCGCGTTCCGCGAAGTTCTGTAAGGTCCGCCCAAAAAAATTAAACATGTTTAATCATGTTTTTAAGGCGGCTTAAACATGTTTTATTTTTCGCACGGAAAGATGGAAACGTAATCGCAGCGCAAAAACTCGCGGTGAATCATGATGAACCGTACTTCCAGCCACCGCGCGGAACCGCGTAGGTGAGATAGGGGTATTAAAGTTGACTGAGATGAATTAAGTGCATTACAGTGCCGTACATTCTTATTTTAAAGCCTTTTCTCAGATGCACAAACTAAAAAAAAAAGGTATTTCAAATGACTTTAAGGATCAAAAAAACTAAGGCTCACATTGAAATAAATAATTATACAAAAACACTAAGTTGTGCAACTAAACTTTCAGAGCTAAAAGTTTCAACATCTACAGCTCAGGCATAACATAAAAGCCTTTACTGACAATTTCTGTCGTTTTCTCTTGCTGGATCTCTTGGCTCGCTGATATTTTTATCGCTCCCTTCCATTTTGTAGCCGCACCAGAGCACTCCATCAAATCAATACACAGCTAACTGTTTGCGTCTCCTTCCGCTTTGTGGGTGACGTAAGCGCTTCTTCTTCGTCGGTGTTTACTGGCGGCTTGCATCCTGTCAACAAATAATTGCGCAAAAACATAATGCAAGCTTTAAAAAAAAAAAAAAAAAAATTTTATTAATTAAAAGAAACTTTGAGACAGAAGATTTTGCCTCGATCATTTTTTGTAATCGAATTACTCGAGGAATCGTTTCAGCCCTATCTCACACACTTTGATTCATGCACTGGTATTTATCTCAGCCACCCATTCGGACCAGATTATTTTGCCCGATTACGTGGATGCAGCCGGACCCAAACTGGCATAAAGTCTTTATACAGTAGCTCACAGGCCATGAATTTGAAAGGAGCAGCAGAAATCTACACTCTATGAATGTGATATCACAAGCTCTTTGACCTCTCGACAGGATACGTATGCTAGGAATGGCATGTTTTTTTTTGTTGTTGTTATTAAAAGCCTGAGTAGGGTTGGGTGGTGTAAAGCAATACACCATCCTTTTTTTCTTTTACAACTTGTAGAAGTGCAAAGATCTTACTGGTGATCAATCTCACTGAATCGATGTACAACTCCATGGCATGTGTCCTTTATGTGCATGATACATTAATTCTTGATTTTTCAAGCCCCAGCATGAGAGAATTACCCAAGTGTTTTTCACTGTCTCTGTCAGGTGCCTCAGGTTCATATGACCATGGTTACATTAATAACTAGTATTTGGGATCAGAGGTCTCGTCAGCCGGGTATTTTCCGTCATCGCATGTTGTGGGATTTCTGAAAGCGAGTGTTTGACGGATCAAGAAATCCGATGTTCAGAGGACCTTGTCGACTTTTGAAACACTCCCAGTATTAAAACTTTGGCTAAAGAGTCACAGGTAATTCAAGTCTCCAGAACAGGTCAGCAGAGTGCAGGTTCAGCCTTCACAACAAAATTAAACCGGCCATGAGAAGTCGTCTGTCTGAGGCAAAGGGCAAAATCTAATGACGGTCACCAGCGCAGTAATCTGAACACTGTAACAGGATTGTAATCTCTCTGAAAAATACCATTGCAAAAATATTTGTCATGACAGTTATACTTAATGGTAAACAAGTATACTTATGAAAAACAAGAACAATCCAAAATATCTGCATTATGTAAAATTAATTAGAATAACTGGCCAGATTTAAATACAAATATAATTTTTTTTTTTATATTAACGATAGAATGCAAGGCCAATACGCTCGCCGTGATTGGTGGATACTGCTTTGTGCAGTTTGCAATCCTGTAATTTCTGACAGATAAAACATGATTTTCAGAGCCATATATCAGTATGTCAGCATGAGAAAATATATAGAAATACAGTATATGCTGTACCAATTTTGTTATATATGTTTATCATGTCTGCATAATTATGTACAAAATCAATAAAATTTTGAATAAATAAATAACAATACTGGAGAATATATGCGTGCCTGTAAAGAAAAATAAATATAGTACAAGACAGACCGGTTTTCAGATGGAAACAAAAAACCTAATGTACGCTCCTGGGATTTGCATGAAAATAGAAAGGAGCGAGTGTGACAAAGTTACCAGAAGAACTCATATTCTCCAGCACGGACACTTTTGTACAGTACTGTAAAAAACACCAATTTTACAACTAGACATGAGTGTGCTTATTCGACTCGGAAAGTCTGCAGCAGATCAGTTGGGCAGATCAATACACCTGCTTCGTAAGTTGTTGGTGTTGACATGAATATTGACCACACGGTCAGTGTCTCACAGGAGACAAAGGCTTAGGATTGCATGACACGATAAGGCTTGACAGAAAATGAATCAAAACAAAGGGGTTAGATTCCCAATGTAATGAAGGTGAAACTTGAAACAAAGCATAGGATCATAGGATGAGACGAAATCATATCAAAAACACATCAGACACCAGTTAACAGAAGGGTATAAACATATAGTGTGACCTCAGGGTGTTAGAACACATGTAGTGTTCATACTAAGCATTAAACATCATTATAGTGAATGTACAAAATGAGCTCTAAACTTTGAATTAAACTGCAATTCAAGAAAGTGGTGCATTGGTGTCTCGCAGCTCAGCCTAAAGCATTTTATAATATAATATATAATATATTATAATATATAATATATAACACAAAAGCTTGTTGACAGATGGACAAAGTGTTTTGAAAAGCATTGACATTATGTTGAAAAATGATGTACAGTGGAACCTCGGATTGCGAGTAACCCAGTTTGCGAGTGTTCCGCAAGACGAGCAAATTTTTAAAATAAATTTTGACTTGAAAAACGAGCAAGTCTTGATTTACAAGTACAAACATTACTCAAGGGTTTGTTACATTTTTCAAGGGTTAAGTTAAGGTTGCCGGTTAATTTGTTTTATTTTTACTTTATATTTTGTATTGATTATCTTTATATATTTATTTTTTGGGGGTTGTGGAACAAATAATTTGAAGTAAATTGAGTTTTCATTATTTCTTAAAGGAAAATTTGCTTTGATATTTGAGTGTGTTGATATAGGAGCACGTTCCCAGAACATATTATGCTCGTAGTCCAAGGTTCCACTGTAATTGTCTTTTCTAAAAGTTAAAGAATTATAAAATAAATTATACAGCCAGAGTGCAAATAATTTTTGACTCACCCTCGTATAAAGCCAATGTATCCCATTTCACTAATCTGTACACGATCTTCAGGATCAAAGATCAGGCATGGATTGAGCGATTGACACCAGAGTAATGCAGACATGTTTTGGACTTTATGTCTGGACAGATACAGAAGGTTTTAAAGAATGAAGGCCTTCATACTAAAAATTGATTGTCATACTGTATAATTTTTTTTTTTACATAACCAATTCCTACTATCTTGATTGTCTTTTTTTATTTTTTATTGAGAACATCATTGAAATATTGAATTTTAATTCTTGTCTCAATAATTTTGCCCAGCCAGTATATCAGTAAGATTAAAGCTCTAGGTTATAAAACTGTCAACTCTGGTATTAAAAAGGTATTGTGAGCTATTTGTGGAATAACATGCATAAATGATTCTCATGCGAAATGATAATATGGGGACAATCGATCTTATTCTTATTTATATCTTATATATATACCAGGGCTTGACACTGGTACCCGCCCACCCGCCAAATGCGGGTAAAATTCGGCTGTGGCGGGTCATGACTTTAGTCTCACTAGCCACTTTGGCGGGTAGTTTATTCTTTGGTATGACAATATATTTTTGTTGTAGTTTTCTCTA
>JAQMYG010000008.1:20557887-20571875 GCA_030014215.1 Clariallabes teugelsi | reverse complement strand
GTAGCCTTAATGTGGGAGCCCCCTAGTGACGGGGAGGAATTGGACACGACTAGATTGGGGAGAAAATCGGGGAAAAAAGAATTGGACAGGACTAAATTTATTTAAAAAAATAAATAAATAAATAAAAAAGCTTATTTTTATAACATGCAAAACTTACTACTACAGTACTGTAGATCAAATTAATTCATTCATCTGAACCACGTGCGACACACGTGCAATCCGGCAAATAACGTCAAAGGACCCTGGAGGTTAAATGAATAAATAATTTAAATAGAAATTTAAGAGCTAAAGAGCTCATTAATATAAATCGAATATAGGCAGAATAAAATGAGATGTCGGTGAATCCAGTGTTTCTTATACTTGTATAGGAATTATATACATGTTATATACACAAGGCATTTTCTCTCTCTGATGTTTTCTCTTTCTCTCTCTCTTTCTCTCTCTCTCGCTCTCTCTCTCTCTCTCTCTGTTGCATTGTGTCTCCAGCATTCCAAGCATTTTTGGGAAAGAAGGATGTGAGTGCCGAATTAGAGGAGGTGTATGGAGAGATTAGAGTGCAGAACACTCAGCAGTCTGTGTCTTTCTTCCGTCTGTTCCGTAATCCTTCCATCCGCTGGCAGCTCATCACTGTCATCACCATCATGAGCAGCTACCAGCTGTGTGGCCTCAATGTCGTGAGTACACGCTGTCGCAATACCTCATTCTCCTACTACCACACTACTACACTATTACACTCGAACTCACACACTGTCATACTACACCCTGACCACACTGGCATTAAACCACACTGTTACACTCATACTACCACACTATCATACTATCACATAATCACACTGGCATAGTACCTCACTATTACACAGACATTACAATACTATCATACAGTACAACCACCTTACTTTTTAAAGTAACTAATTACATTACAAAATCACTGTCATTAAAACGTAATCAGTTACATTACAGCGTTACTTTCTGAGTAAGTTTCTAAAAGTAACTAGTTCGAGTACTTTTCCACTGCAGAAAACTCCTTTGTGATTCCTCACGTGTGTTGTTTTAGTCAAAACCTTTATAATTATTCTACCATCATCACTCACTGAAGTTTGGCCCATAATCTGTTAACTACTAATACCCCTATCTCACCTACGCGGTTTCTCGCGGTGGTCATAAGTAGGTTCATCATGATTCACCGCGGGTTTTTGCGCTGTGATTAGGTTTCCACCCTTCCGCATAATGTAGGTGAGACAGGGGTATAACAGCAGGAATAACGGGGGGGGGGGATTATCGGGGGCGAGGCTTGTAGGACGACTTTCACACACACGCACACACACACACACACTCAGACACACACACTAACGGATTGGGAATGGCTGCTGTCTGGCTCACGGATTACAGAAATTGTCTGAATAACGGATTACATTTTTGAAAATGTAACTAAATAACTGAGTATTTAAATGGCGGACCTAACGCGTTAGATTACTCGTTACATCAAAACATCAATTACACACACACACACACTACCACACTATCATTCTATCACATGACCACACTGGCATAATGCCACCCTATTACACACACTACCACAGTATCACACTACCATAGTGCCACATTATTACACACACACTACCACATTACACCATTAACCTGGATCACATACCTGCACACTCACAATGCACACATGGGCATAACTTATATTAATATAAGTTTTATTGCACTTTCACCCACACATTGTTACATTACATACACAGTATTAACACTGTTACCCCACAGTACACACTATTAGACTATCCATAACAAGTACTGAAAGCCATGCTAACTCACACACACACACACACACACAATATATTGAGCTGTCTGGAAAAATTAGCAGAGCTACAAATGTGAAGTGCTGTAATTACACACATTTCCCTTTTCGTGAACTGTGACTGCATCTCTCTCTCTCTCTCTCTTTCTGTCTCTCTCTCTCTCTCTCTCTATTTCTGTCTGTCTCTCTGGGCCAGATGTACTAAACTGTTCAAGGTATAATGAGGCTGCATGTGGGTTATTTGCAAAAAAAAAAAAAAAAAAAGAGAGAGAGAGAGCGAGAAATGAGTCTAAATGCATAATTTAAGCACCAACAAGCAAAGTGCGCTTCTTTCTTACTTTAACATAATAATTAGAGGGACGACTGCGCACGTGTCAGCACAAAAACAGCCAGTGTGGCTGATTACACATTCTGTTTTAAAGTTCGGGAAATTAGAGGCAGCGATGTGATTTTGTCATCAATAAAAATAGTCGTAGAATTGCCAGGTAAATGACTTTCAAATAAAAAAAATTCTAGTCTAAGTTTGGAATGCTCATCACGTTTTTATGGATTCTCAGATCATTTTATTTATGACAAAATGGGTAATAATAGCATTTCATGACTTATAAGATAATATAACATCATAAAAAAAGAAGCGCAATCTGTTGTAATACTGCTCGTATTAAACACTGCACTGATCCGGCAAATGGACCTAACCCGTACACCGGAAAGACATTCCGAGAAATGTCAAAGGAGCTTATGAAGTTTATCCTGTACAGAGTAGCATATTCACCAGAGCCCTCGACACTCACGTGTTCTGCCGCAAGAGTCCTTTTTTTTAAGCAAGAAATTCAATTATTAAGGCATTATCTTCATTACTGCACTTGCGTTTTGCCTGTACTCCTGAGCTTTTTGACATCGCTTTGGTTGACCGTTTGCATAATGAACCTTAGTGAATTAATTTCAAGTGCACTGCGGGCACACCGTGTGACCCCATCGAGTCACATTTGGCACGGCGCTCCCTGAAGGCTATGCATTTGGTGCTTTATTTTTATATCTCTTCCTGTGTTCATGCGTATGCCTCTTTGTAATGTGCTGTTTATAAGAGTGCACGTCCACGTAGAACGGAGAGGAGGACTAAAGGGAGAGAGAGAGAGAGAGAGAGAGAGAGAGAGAGATGTGAAGTAACACCTGATAGTGCAGATTTGCATACAGATGTGGAACCTTTGCATTTGCATTACGCTAGAGATAGGCAAATGAGTCTTAGGAAACAAAGATTGTCTATATTATGTTCATAATGTGATGCATATTAGCATATTCAGAACCCAACCGCAGTGGTCAATTTAAACCCATTTAAAGCTAGTTATGGTAACTGCACCAGCCAAAAGTGACAGGAAATTATTTTGCACCACAAAATGTTTCAGTTCTTTCCTGCCACAGTGATTTGCCATTTAGATTTCATGATTATTAAGGTTTCTTCTTTTTTTATATTTTACATTTAATGGTTTGATTTTGTTTAAACATACTTTCCCTTACCTACAGTATTGTGCAAAAGACTTGAGCCACTCCTCATTTCTTCATATATTGCTTCTAAAGAGCCAGATGTTCGTGTATTATTAATGTAGTCTTGAAAAATAGTTCCCCAGTCTTCCTGGAGGACTTTTTGGCAAACCGTTTGTGTTTGTTAAGCCAGACTGTAACCTATAACTCATTCAAGCATAAAAAAACATCTATCTTAAGACACGAACTCGTGAGAAACAGGTGCAGATGATGACAGATGATCAGGCCAGTGGTATTGAGTAGTGATGCAGACGAGAGGGGAAATGATGTTTTCACATAAACAACCAGTTCAACACATTCTCAAAATAGTATCTTTAGGCATTTTGGATCCATTTTTCTTTAATTTAATCTACATTCGATTAATCTACAATCTACAGTACTGTAGTTCTCCCTGTAATTAAATGCCTAGTGCAGAGTCAGAAAGCTATCTTACACATTTATGATTTTATTTTATTTTAGGAAAATCCAGCTTTGCTTATTATATCATCTCCAGAAATTGTTGATCATTCTAAAAATATATGAATTTGCATAATGTTCATCTATTCTTTAGATTTTATTTAAAGCACATTACTGTTATGATCTTGTTACAGTATGATGGTTCTGCAGTAAAACATCAGTCTGTGGGTACTGTACACACAATCAATTACCAACACCACTTGCACATTATCCTGTCCCACATGAGTGGGAGTTACAAACTGACCTCACTTCAAGCCAATTCCACACATGTTTGGGCCATTAAAGGAGTTCCTGGGAGGCCAGCGTTTCAGACGTGTACTGTAGCAAGCACTAGTGAAACAACGGGATAAATGCATTAGAGTAGCAGGGGATTATATAGAGAAATAAAGGTAGTTCTTACTCTCATAACTGTGTTCTGGTACTCTGCACAATAAAAAAAAAAGTGCTGGTTTAACTCTGGTAGATAAAAATATAGAATTTACGAGTAAACTATTATCATACAGAGTGGGGTTATCATATAACTCAGCGTTATATCATTTAAAAATACAATTAAATAAAAAGCTAACACCAATAACATGAAACGCATGGATGAAGGTTGTTTTAAAATTCCATTTGCTGAATTTCCATTAGAATAACTAACCACTGGGTTGTTGCTGGCGAATCACTTTGGAGCCATTGTTTTGTAATAGCTTTTTGAATAGCAGTCATCAGAATTCTCATTATACTGCCTCCACCCCCCAGAACTGTGTGATGTAAAATCCCAAGGTTTATTAAAGCCTAATTAAATAACAGAGAGCAGTTTCTGGTGTCTTTCCAGCATAAGGCAAGTGTAAGTCAAGACCAGGCATGTAATCAACCCTGTTTTTAACCATGTTTTCTCCAACATGAACATCTAAAAATTCACTGAACAGCAATATTCCCCTCCAGGATCAAGAAATAAGACTGTAATAAAAGTTCTTCTGCCATATTTCTTTACTATAGGTTGTTGGCAAAATGTAGTAATATCTTAACTATTATATAAATGTTCATTATTTAATTCTTTATAAGCAGCAGAGGTGGCTACTTTACACAACTACACAAGTGCATATCCGGGTTATAGTTCAGTTCACATCAGATGCTGCACATGGTAGTAAATTTTATACTGTATAGAAATATTTACCCTTATGGACATTAAAGATTTTGCTCTGTCCATCTCTCAGAGGTCAGATAAAGCACACATACAGCCGTAGCCAAAAGTTTTCACAATGACACAAATATATACTGTAAGTCAGCTGCTTCTGGGTTTTTCAGATCTTTTTGTCAGATGTTACAGTGGTATACTGAAGTCTAATTACAAGCATTTAATTACAAGTGTTGAAGGTCTTTATTGACAATTACATTAACCATCAGTCCTGTGTCATGCCAATAGTAAAGCGTCCTGAGACCATTCATGTGTGGGGTTGCTTCTCAAGCAAGGGCGTGGGCTCACTCACAATTATGCCTAAGAGCACAGTTATGAATAAAGAACTGCACAAAAACATCCTCCAAGAGCAACTCCTAGTACATCCAAGAACATCCAACCATCCAAGAACAGTTTGGTGACAAAAAAAGCCTTTTCCAGCATGATGGATCACCGTGCCATAGGGCAAAAGTGATAACCAAGTGGCTCAGGAACAAAACGTTGAAATTTTGGGTCCATGGTCAGTAAACTCCCCAGACCTTCATTCCATTGAGAACTTGTGGTCAATCCTCAAGAGGCAGGTAGACAGACAAAACCCACAAATTCTGATGATCACGTGGCTCAGAAGTTGATTGACAGCATGTCAGGGTAAACTGCAGAGGTCGTGAAAAAGAAGGATCAACAATGCAAATATTGACTCTTTGCATAAATATAACATAATTGTCAATATAAGCCTTTGACACTCATGATGAAATGCTTCAGTATACAGTAGTAACATACCATTACTACTGTAACAAAAAGATCTAAGAACACTGAAGCAGCAGACTTTGTGAATATTAATATTTGTTTCATTCTCGAAACTTGTCACCACAGATGTAAGTAAATTTGCCATGATTGCACTCAGATGACAACCATAACAAGTACCTTTCTGGCTCATCTCCAGCTGAAACCTCCACACATGCATGTTAATAGACCAGCAGGCAGATCAATAAATCCCCGAAGGTAGCAGTTTAGTCACAGCAGTACAAGGCATAACAAATTACAAGGACATAATAAATACAAACTGTTCAGTGCTCAGAATAAATGAGCTAATGACATTTAACAGGTCAAAGCTCGTGAAAGTTTGCAAAAGTAAACACCAGTGTGTCTTTACCTTTTCACCGCTTCTCTAACGGGCTCAATTTTATTCCGGAATTTAAAATGCAGAAATGTATAGTTTTCTAGTATTTCTTGAACTGCTATAGCCAGGGGTCAAAAATTGTAAATGTCAAAAGACAAAGAACCAAGACAAGCGTGCCTCGAGGTTCAAGGCAAAGGCAAAGGCAAAAGACCCAGCTTGAGTCTCCACGAGAGACAGAGAGCGCCACACGATCAGTCCAGCGAGCACTCTCAGTTTACGTTTAAAGTGTAAAAGCACTTAATAATACACATAAGCCCTTAGGCTTAAGGGACAACTCGTCCAGAAAGGACAAGAGAGTTATTTTTTAGTTTCGAGATCCTTGTTCGGTCGCTCTGTTCTGGCAGATCTTTGTTAATTTCATGTTAAAAAAAAACTTTGTCAGTTTTCTTACTTTTCTTTTTAATTTCCTAATTAATAATCCCACACTACGGGATGGTCTTCCCATGCATGTCATAAGCACTCTCCCAAATCCTATTACGTTGACCCCCTCAGAAGCCCTGCGTTAAAGGCTCTTATAAATATTATTACATCCCATGGTGCTGCTCTCTAACAGTCACAAGTCATGCTCAAGTGAAAAGCAGCTGTCACAAGGCACCTTTCAAGTGAAGAGCAGCAGTTACAAGTCAAGTCTCAAGTGAAGAGCATCAAGTCATGAATCAAGTCTCAAGCGAAGAGCAGCAGCCACAAGTGTAGTCTCAAGTAGAAATCAGGAATTCCTGAGTCAGAGCTCAAGTGAAGATCAGCATGTCGAGTGCAAAACGGCAAATCCGGACTCGTGTTGTATACAGTATATGGAGTCCAGGTCAAGTCTCAAGTAAAGAGCATCATGTCCCAAAACTATGTAAGTTTCATGGTTGCATACTGGTTAGCAACCTTGCACCTCCAGGGTCCGGGGTCAATTCCCACCTCAGCTCTTTGTGCATGGAGTTTGCATGTTCTCTTCAAGCTTGGTGGGTTCCCCCTGGGTACAATTACATTAGGTTTATACATTACATTAGGCAGCGTTAACCCTTCTTTATCAAGACCTCTGCAGTTTGCCCTGGCATGCTGTCAATCAACTTCTGAGCCACATCCTGACTGATGGCAGACCATTCTTGCATACGTACGTCTTGCAATGCTTGTCAGAATTGGTGGGTTTTTGTTTGTCCACCCGCCTCTTGAGGATTGACCACTAGTTAACAATGGGATTAAGCTCTGGGGAGTTTCCTGGCAATGGACCCAAAATTTCGATGTTTTGTTCACCGAGCCACTTAGTTGCCCTATGGCAAGGTTCTCCATCATGCTGGAAAAGGCATTTTTTTGTCATCTGTTTTGGATGACTGGGAGAAGTTGCTCTTTCTGCCTGCGGATAAGTGCAGAGAGGATAAGAGAGTTTGTTACCATAGTAATACAGTACTGTATGTCAATAGTTTAATAAAGAAGATATAGGAACATTAGCAAGGCTAAGTATAATGTTGGTAAAGATCATGAAACTATAAGCATTAGCACCTCTGCAAAAGTGTTAATTCCCTTTCGATCTTTTTTTGTACAGTATATTCGTCTAGACACTGACAAACCGCCAAACCCACCGATGGTGCTGGAATTATGGAGTTTTGATGATACAGAGGAAATCTGATTATTTGTCTAAATCAATCCATATTGATTCATAAGAAGTGCTGCACAACAATATAAGAAGCTGACACCAAATAATTCCGAAGCTTAGGTGTTTTATAGCTACAAATAAATTCAGGATTTTATAACTTTCACTGTGCTGTAAAGAATCCGTACAGTGTTTGGAGATTTATTCTGCATTTATGAGTCATCAGTGTAACATCTCACTCACTGCTACAGTTTCCCCTTATTAGTTAAAGTGTGTGGAATGTGTTTAACGTGCACTAGGGTTATTATGTATTATGAATGCGCCGCATGCCAACCCTATACTGTGTGTTTCTTATTTTACAGATCTGGTATTACACTAACGGGATCTTTGAAGGCGCAGGATTTGACAAGAGCACAATTCCTTACGTGACCCTCAGCACAGGATTTATCGAGACTCTGTCAGCCGTCATATCGGTGAGAGTAATGTATCTCTATACCTGTCGGTCTATCATGCTGTCAGTTTGCGAGGGCCCAACGTATTCTATGAGCCGTAGTATATTTGATGCTCATTCATGAAATGAAGAAACAGGACACATAAATCACACACACATGCACATACACACATAGACACACACATACACTATAAATATATATAGTATATACTGTACAGTCTATTCATTGCTAAGGAAAATGCCAGTGTGCCATATTTAAGTGAAATTTAGTGTGGGTTTCTCATTTTCTGTTTAAAGATGTAGATTAAGCTGCCCGCTGTTGGAGAAATGAGCTGCCTGGACTCATTTAGCTTCTTAAATTCCTCATCACTCTTCACAAATTTATGCATTATATAACACACACACACACACACACACACACACACATACCGACAAGTGGGCTGTGCTTGCAGAAGGTGTTTTCAGCAATTAATTCATCATTATATGCTGTGGATTTTATACAGAGAGACGAAAGAACAGACAGACACACACACATAGACAGACTGAATACTTTATTAGAAATCCTCCGTGACGTCACCATAGAGCAGTTTTAAAGCTCACCTACAGTATGGGAGCTCTGGTCGTCGCCATCTTGGCAGGAGCTAACCTCTCCTAAATCCTCGGATAATTCACACATGGTCAGATGGATGGAGCGAACAGAGCCAAGCTGTTGGTTAAAACACACCTACTTACAGTACTTAAGTGGGTCAGCGGTAGCTCAGTGATTAAGGTATTGGACTGTGGTTCGGAAGGTCCCAGGTTCAGATCTCCACGTTGAGCTCTTGAGCAAGGCCCTAACTCTCAACTGCTCAGATGTATAATGAGATAAAATGTAAGTTGCTGTGGCTAAGGGTGTCTGCCAAATGCCTAAAATTTAAGTTACCACAAGCTAGCTAGCTTAGCTAAAATGCTAAGGTGGCTAACATTAATTTATATGCTGATGTTACTTTGCATTTGATCGAACTTATCATCTATCTTATCTTGTTATCTTTACACTACACATCATCCATGTTAATGATGCATATCAGCCACTCCTCTATTTATGCATAATCTTATGGCTTTATACAATATAATATTACAGTATAATGTTACAGTATAATGCAAACATTGTCGTTTCTGTTGTATAGTTAGACATTTTAACATGTGGGTCTCTGCGGAAGGTGGCATGGTGGCATTGTGGTTAGCACTGTCATCTTGCACCTTCAGGGTCCGGGTTCGATTTTTGCCTCTCGTCTGTGTGTATGGAGTTTGCATCTTCTCCCCATGCTTGGTGGGTTACCTCTGGGTACTATGGTTTTCTCTCAGAGGTCAGAGACATGCAGATTAGACTAATTGGTGTTCCCAAATTGCCCAAAGTGTGTGAATGAGCATGTGTGTGTGTTAGTGTATGTTTGTGCCCTGCGATGGATTGGCACCCTGTCCAGGGTGTACCCTGCCTCTTTCCCTAAGTCCCCTGGGATAGGCTTCGGACAATGCTTTTATTTGTCACCTGTCTGTGTATGTGCATGTGTGGACAAGTGATAGCTAGCTCACTCCACATTGCTGCTAGCGCACTCCACATTCCTGCTAGCTCACTCCACATTCCTGCTAGTGCACTCCACATTCCTGCTAGCTCACTGAACATTCCTGCTAGCTCACTCCACATTCCTACTAGCTCACTCCACATCCCTGCTAGCTCACTCCACATTCCTGCTAGCTCACTGAACATTCCTGCTAGCTCACTCCACATTCCTGCTAGCGCACTCCACATTCCTGCTAGCGCACTCCACATTCCTGCTTGCTCACTCCACATTCCTGCTAGCTCACTCCACATTCCTGCTAGCTCACTCCACGTTCCTGCTAGCTCACTCCACATTCTGGCTAGTGCACTCCACATTCCTGCTAGCTCACTCCACATTCCTGCTAGCTCACTCCACATTCCTACTAGCTCACTCCACATCCCTGCTAGCTCACTCCACATCCCTGCTAGGTCACTCCACATTCCTACTAGCTCACTCCACATTCCTACTAGCTCACTCCACATTCCTACTAGCTCACTCCACATTCCTACTAGCTCACTCCACCTTCCAGCTAGCTCACTCCACATTCCTACTAGCGCACTTCACCTTCCTACTGGCTCACTTCACCTTTCGGCTAGCTCACTCCACCTTCCTGCTAGCGCACTCCACACTACACTACACACTATTACAATGTTCTTGAATTCTAGCATGCTCAACCCTACTGCCTTTAGCTACAATAAGACCCGAAATCATTCAAGGTAACCTCATTTGAACGTTCTTTTATTTGTTTGTTTTTTTCTCGACATCAAACGTTTTTTAGTTATTTTTTTAATTACACTCCTATCCCATGATGCTTTGTGGTTCGTTTGTAGCTTCTCCTGTCTGATTTCCCTGGAGTGTACACAAAAAGCTCGGAAAAAAACGCTTTTGGCCAAACAACAAAAAAAAAAAACATCACTACGTCCCAAAAGTAATTAGCAACACTCCAAGCGACAACAAAAAAAATCACACGGATGGAGACGCACCCATGCACACACAGACAGACACATGCTCGCTGAGTGTGGGCTAGATAAGGATGTCCAATGGGTTAGTCAGCCTGCTGAGAGTGTGTGAGAAGCAACAATGCAAAATCGTACATAGAGACACACAAATGTGTGTGTGTGTGTGTGTGTGTGTGTGTGTGTGTGTGTGTACTGCTTCTGGAAGGATGACAGCAAAGACCAACAGAGCGTGAAGGGATCACTGAAAGGAACAGTGTGCATCACACACACACACACACACACACACACACACTCATACGTACTTCATTCATAAAGTGTTACTTAAGGGTGCATGTCACTGGAATATCTATGCTATATTCTTAAATACATACAAGCTGCCAGAACAACTTTAATGCACTTCTACAAAATTCTGCACGTCTCTGGAACTGTGCTGGAGCCATGAGCACTCTTTCCTACCCGCCAAAAAAAAAAATCCATGTTTTGTGTTTGAAAATTTAGGATGTTTGAAGACTAAAGAGAATCTGTAAACGTCGTATTGATTTGCAGGACAAGTGGAGCCGAGCCATGGCAGGCTACAACATAACAGAAAAACCAGATTTTCCTTCAGTTTGCTTTCATTTGTCACCTGTCTGTGTATGTGCATGTGTGGACAAGTGATAAATTCATTAGCTGTCCAACAGAGACAGTAACAGCTCAAAAGTTCCCAGAGCTCTGTTCTATAATCCTGTTTTGTACAGTTGTTAGTTCTGTTTGGCTTAAAGGAATACGTTTGGGGTTTTTCAAAATATGTTTTAAACATGCATGCAAGTACATTATAATAGGTCATGGTCCTTATAAATTTTACTGTCCGGCAAACCCGGAACGCAAATACGATGTAAGTAATTGGGGCCAGATTGGGGGCCAAACGTGTGTTTTTTTGTTTGTTTGTTTGTTTGTTTGTTTTTCAAGCCTGTCTGAAATCTAAATTAAGGTTAATGTTAGTACCTTACAATAGGTTTTTTGTCATTATATATTTTCCTATATTGCACACCAACAATAAAGTTTGTCACCCAGAACGCAAATACAATGTAAGTAATTGAGGCCAAATTCCAGAACACGCGTTCCCTGCAAGAATACATTCATACGTTCAGCTGAGACTCATATGAAGCTTCTGTAGTTAATTTAAGTTGGTATCTTTTTTTATAGGTTATGTCATATTTACCTCTTTTCTTTCCCCAGAACAAGCCATATCTCTAACTGTAGAAGAAAAGTGTTAAATTTGTACAAAATATGCTGTAACTTTCAAAGATACCAACTCAGTTTAGATTAGTGAGACTGTAGAAGCCTCGTATGAATCTCAGCTAAACTTTGGAATGCATTTCTGCATGGAAGGAGGGTTGTGAAGTTTGGGACTATTTACTTTGTTTACTGTGCGGAGCACGAACAAGCACAAACAACCAAGACCTATGGTAATGTACTTACAGTACATGCACTTCAGTTTTGATTCAAGGCAGACCCGAACCATCCTTTTTTAGGAGAAAACAAGATCAGATTCAATGGTGTACATCACACACATCTGGGATTGTGTCAAGCTAAGTGGCATTGACAAGGCAACAACTGCAAATGAGAAGGTAAAGGATGTGACGACACCACTGAGAGTGAGGGATGGAGGGATGGTGGTCTCCTATGAGACATTGCAGGTGAGGATGGATGAGAAATCGATTTGCTGCTTTGAAGGTGTCCGGGGAAAATGCCAAACTAACGCTCAGCTAGTTCACTCTAAGACCAAAGTGATGCTAGATGATTGTAATTAACGATTTTTAACAGGCATTTACCGTGTAAAAAGTTGAGCAAATTAGAAAAGTGTTGTTATCGAATGGTCTATTACTTACGAAAAAAGGTTTGTTCGCTAACAGTGTAATGATCAATACAGATTGATTGAACATTGCAAAATAAATGCGTGACACACATCAGTGTGGGCAATGGTCAAAGGTCACATTTATGACGACAGCCATTGTATTAGGCGTTGCAAGTAAAAATATGTCCACAAAGTATGGCCTTCAAATGATTTGCGATGTGAGATGAGATGATTTCCAGTGACACCACAAAGTCAGACTTACAGTATAACTATTACAACAAGAAAAAGCCTCGTATATCATCCATATCTATCTGTTGTTATAACCCTATATTGATTTTGCTAGTAATAAACCTAAATACTATCTAAATAATTCTTTATTTTTAGCTGCAGCACTGACAACTGTCAATCAAATTATCTAGGTAGACAGTCTAGTCTTGGGTAGACACACACGCTCCTACAGCCGTGAGCAAATTTCGCTGTGAACGCTAACTTTGAAATGCAAAAGACCATAAGGGCAGATGTTATTAACATTTGATGAAAGACCGTGCCAAGGTTTTTGCTGAAGTTGCATATTTTTGAGGATACATAAAGCCAGATGCATAATTATTTAGACATTGATAAAGTTATTTTGTATTTGAGGTAAAATAATAATATTCAATAATTCATTCATCTTCTATACCACCAGAGGTGGGTAGAGTAGCCAAAAATTTTTGTCAAGTAAGAGTAGCTGTACTTCAAAATAGTATTACTCAAGTAGAAGTAAAAAGTAGTCATCAGGAATATTACTCAAGTAAGAGTAAAAAAGTATTCTGTGAAAAGATACTCAAGTACTGAGTAACTGTTTCAATCGTAATGTCAGATTTTTTTTTACATAGAAATCATGTAAGCAGCCAGAGAAAAATGATGAAATAATGTACAAATTCGGACATTTCCAATGAAATAAATTGAATAAAATAAATGAATAAAATTAATATATTTACAAAATACCAAATCAAGCAATAAGAAACACAAATTTCCAAATCTCACTTTTTTCACAAAATAAAGCTTTTAAAAACAAACACCTACTGTAGGTAACGCATGTATGTTTGAACAGTGTAAACTATTTCCAGTGCAAGATATACTGTATATTCAGTCGCCCTCCAAACGGCTTAGCAGATAGAAAATAACATTAGAACATGTACAATAATGTAAGAAACTTTTATATTTTTTAGCCTCTAGGACAGGGGTACTCAAATATAAATTTGAAAGGTCCACTTGCCAAATTTCTATTCAGCCCGAGGTCCGGAAAAATGACAATCCAATTTCAACTACAAAAAAAGTCAAACCCAAAATTTTTCAAACAATACCCAAAAATGACATGGTAGTCCTTTTATTGTTAAAGGTGACATCTTCTTTGTGCCACCAGTTGTTTGAACTTGGGCATAAAAGGTGTGAGGACCAGGTGGAGGCA
>JAQMYG010000008.1:20530012-20550080 GCA_030014215.1 Clariallabes teugelsi | reverse complement strand
ATGCGATTAATTTCGATTAATTAATTACAAAGCCTCTAATTAATTAGATTAATTTTTTTAATCGAGTCCCGGCCCTAGCTAAAATATGACGTTTCAGTGACTAAAACTGGACTATAAAATGTCCAGACTTTTACTCAACTAAAACGTGACTAGACAAAAATAACATAAGATTGACCAAATATGATAAAAACTAACAGGGACATTTATCCCGGGACTAAGACCAAAATAAAAAATAGCTGACAAAATTAACACTATTTGACATAAACATAAACTGGCATATTGTAAACAGACAAAACATAAACTAGCATTATTGTAAACAGACACAAATTGTAAATTATAGTCAAATATAAACTAGCTGTATAGCAAAAGTAAACATGCTTAAACACAAATCATTGTGTAAACAATGCATTATTTTACACAGACAAAAACACAAACATTATAGTAAACAGACTAAAATATAAACTAGCAATATATTAAACAGACTTACAAATAAACTAACATTAAACTGTATAAAATGCAAACTAGCATATAGTAAACAGACAACACACATTAGCGTTATAGTAAACTGTAAAATTATGAACTAGCTTTATAGCAAATTGAATAAAACACACTTGCATTATAGTAAACTAACGCACACAAATTAGCATTATTTTACACAGACAAAACCCAAACAATCATTAAAATGACTAAAACATAAATTAGTAATCTAATAAACAAACTAAAACTCAAATTAGCATTATTGTAAACAGACATAAACATTAGTTATAATGAGCATAACATAATTGGACTTAAAGGACCAAATACTTTTTTGGAGTAAATATACACAATAAATGTACAAACCCTGAGTTATGGTTTGTTTTAGGTATAAATATGACATGTAGTCTGCTGCTCACACGCCTCTTTCAATTACGAACTTGAGCGATGTAGTGAATTCAAGTCATAAAGAATTGTCAGCTGAGGCAGAATGCACACCACAACATGCTCCTGGTTTCTTTCTTTATGAATATATATACTTATATCATCCTCTTACACCTAAATCAGCTTGACTGTTATTGGGTCTGCAGCTTATTTTCTCTCTCTCTCTCTCTCTCTCTTCTAAATGAAATTCTAAATCTAAACAAGTTATTGTAAGAAACCATGGCTCTGACGGAAGAGCGAAAACAGCTGCTGGATCTAGAGAGTTAATGAGAGATTTGCTGTACGGATATCGTCATTTTCAGCTGCCATAAAAAGAGAAAGAAAGAGAGAGAATCATACCTAGTTGTTGAACTTGTTGCACAGTTCTTATAAGCCACATATTATTACAAAAAGAAATTGATATTGATTTGAATAAGCTTTATCTATCTTTATCTGTATCATAGCACTTGAAAATGTTGGGCCTGACTCCACTAAAGCAGATTATTGCAATTGATTGAGTGGTGAAGCATGGCCCGTTATCCGCTCCAGCAGTGTAAACTGGTAAACGAAAATAGCATCAGTTCAATAGATTTGTCCATACAGTATTGTTGTTTTATGAGCAGATTTACTGTTCTAGAGAACTTGTCCCTGACCAGCCATCAGTTGAGACTTGATAAAAGTTTTCCAGGTCTTCCTGTTGAAAAGTAACCCCCCCCACAAAAGCACACTTCCGCTAACGTCCGTGATGGAAGGATTGTTGTTATTTGAATTCTGAGCTGTATTTTAACAGCGTCAAAACACTTTGCTTTTAGCCTGAATTTTACGCTCTAAGTAAGTGTCAGATCTCTGCTTTTAAGTTAAAGGAAAAAAGCTTCAGTTCAATAGATCAGACCAAATATGTATTCTACTAGGGTCGCCTCTGTGATAGTTGTGTTTGGTCACGGTCATGTGGCCACAAAGTGCACAGAAAAGTGGGAGCATGTCAAAGTCAAATTTATTTATAAAGGACATTTAGCACAACACAGTCGACCGAAGTGATGTACTGTACAATCCTAAAATAGCTGCCGACATACAGTAGTAACAGACTTTATAAACAGACAATAGTAAGAAATTTTAATCTAAATCAAACAATTAATAAAAATTAAAAAAATTTAATCTAATTTATACAGAGAACACAGTATCATATGAAGTGAAATCTTTGTACAACTGTTCGTGACCTAAAATATAAAGATTTCACTGTACCTAGTCTTGATGTAAATTTTCCGGCTTGAATTACTAGCTTGTGATTCGTTTTATAAGATAATGTCAAAACTGTATCTGTAAATCCAGATGTTACTGTGAGTCTCCTCCTCATATCGCACAATGTTTATTTATTGGAAACAAGTTTCTGATAAAAAGGTCTACAAAAGTTTTTTTTTATTTCCATTCAACATAAGTGAGACAACTGAGGGCTAATTGAGGATTGACATACAGTACAGTACTGGGCAAAAGTCGAGGCACTCATCATTTCTTGACATTTTCCTTCAAAAGAGTCAGACATTCTTGTAATCTTTTAATGTCATCGTAAGGAATAGTTCTCCAGGTTTTTTTTAGCAAGGAATGGCTTTTGTTTGTTAAGCC
The DNA here is from genome assembly GCA_030014215.1 of Clariallabes teugelsi. Lineage (NCBI taxonomy): Eukaryota > Metazoa > Chordata > Actinopteri > Siluriformes > Clariidae > Clariallabes > Clariallabes teugelsi. The sequence goes on along the minus strand of JAQMYG010000008.1, from coordinate 20,547,563 downwards.
ACACAGTGACCTATAAATCATTCAAGCATAACTTAAGGCATGAACCAGGTGCAGATGATGACAGATGATCAGGCCAGTGATTAGTATCCTAGTGATGCTAAATATAGAGTGGTTGGAATACAGTAGACGAGAGGGGAAATGAGGTTGCTCTCAGGTTGTTACATAAACAATTACTTTTTTAATTGGACCTTTGGGTACTTTGTAGCCTGTTGCAGTAAAATATTTGTTTCCATTTCCTTAAAAATGAGCTTATTTCAAATGTGATGCCTGCTACAGGTTTCAAATTGGTTGGCACAGGGGCATGATTGGCTTGGTGTAGCATCTCCTTTTCTGGGCATTGAGGCTATGAGTTTCTGGAGTTTTGATGTTGGAATTTGGTCGAATCTTTTTCTGATATAGGTTTCCAGCTGTTAAAGAGTGCATGGTCATGGTTGTATTTTTCGTTTAATGATCCGCCAAATGGTCTCTATAGATAAGATGATGGAGAGCAGGCAGGCACCCAGACTCTTCTACCACGAAGCCATGCTGTTGTAATAGCTGCATTACGGTATGTGGTTTTGCACATGAAATAGATGTCATCTAAAACCTTTCAGCATTCCTAGTGCCTTCCAAAACATGCAAGCTGCCCATACCGTATGCACTTATGCACCCCATACCATCAGAGATTCTGGCTTTTAAACTGAACGCTAATAACACACTGGAGGTCTGCCTCCTCTTTAGCCCGGAGGACACGTTGTCCATGTTTTCCAATATAAATGTCAAATTTGGACTCGTCTGACTTTCCACACTCCATTTTAAATGAGCCTTGTCCCACAGGACACGACAGTGCTTTTGGACCATGTTCACATATGGCTTCCTTTTTGCATGATAGGGCAAAATTTAGTTGGCATCTGCAGATGGCATGGTGGATTGTACTGTATTTAACAACAGTAGTTTCTGGAAGTATTCCTGGACCCATTTAGTAATGTCAATGACACAATCATGCCGATGAGTGATGCAGTGTCGCCTGAGGGTCCGAAGACCACGGGCATCCAACAAAGGTCTTTGGCTTTGTCACTTGCGCACAGAGATTTCTCCAGTTTCTCGGGATCTTTAGATGATGTTATGTCCTGTAGATGATGAGATTTGCAAAGCCTTCACAATTTGACGTTGAGGAACAGATTGCAGAGCCTATGACCATCTTTACTTCTGAGAGACTCTGCCTCTCTAAGACATCCCTTTATAGCTAATCATGTTACAAATCTGATGCTAGATTTTTTTCAGCCCTTTGTTGCCCCTGTGCCAACTTTTTTTTTGAGACCTGTAACAAGCATCAAATTTGACATGAGCTCATTTAGTGGATAAAAGTGTACAATTTACACAGTTTAAACATTTGTTATGTTTTCTATGTTCTATCGTGAATAAAATATTGACTCGTGTGATCTGAAAGTCTTTTAGTTTTCATTTTATTCAAATAAAAAAAATGTCCCAACTTTTCTAGAATCTGGTTGTAATCTAACATACAGTACTTTCATTTAATATCAGGAAATTAGGGGTGGCCTAAAACGTTTGCACAGTACTGTATAACTGATATAATTTCCTCTCTCTATCTTTCTCTTCAGGACAGTTATTCATGGATGCCCTATATGAGCTTCATCTCCATATTGGCCCTGATTGCATCTTTTTGTTCTGGCCCAGGTATACACACACACACACACACACACACACACACACAAACAACATACATAACCTTTCATGCAAAATCCATATCACAGCTTTTCTGTGTGTTTGGAATGCAGCCAGTCAGGCATTTTAAAAGGCCTTGTTGTGTTCAGTAGTGCAGCACTTGCAGATTTTCCATCTCGTTTTGGAACACAGCCCCTCATATATCAGTTCCAGGTCCATTTGTTTCGTATCTGGTCTGCAGTGGAGAACTGAAGCAGTAGCAGTGGGCTAAATGGGGTATTAAATTGCTTGGTAAATGATTTAGCTCTTCTTCTGTAAGCGTGATGCTAATGTGTAAGAGACTCTACCTTCAGTTTTATTTATAAATTTGTATACAGGTTTTCCATAATTAAACTTTTTTTTGTTGTTTTTGTTTTTTTTTTGGATTACTGTTGCAGGGGAACATGGCCCACTCTCTATGGTAGAAATTGGAGGAAATTGTGAGATAATGTTTTGTTGACCGAAACCACAGTCATCTGTGTGTCCCAGATAACCAATGTGTATAATCACGTAGTAATTAACCAAATGTAGCAGTACTGCAAAACAATATCGTGGAAGTAACAATATGATGGTCAACCTAATTTTAATCCAAGATTTTCGTCCTCCCATTTCTTTATAAATTTTTGGCATTGAATTTATGAAATAGTATGCATCATTATAAATGTATACCTATATATATACAGAATATATTAAATCTACATACCTACAGCTACAGAACCTGCATGGTACTCTGAGTAGCTAATGCAGGGGTTTTGAAATTATTTTGTTAATTGACCCCTAGGCCTTGACCAACCTACATTTTTATCCAGATTTATGATATAGGACTGCTGTAATATTTACATGTTATATTACAAGGGCGAGTCAAAAATTATCCGCACTCTGGCTATAGATTATTTTTGAACATAATTTTCTTGCTCTTCAATACACTTTGTCCATCTGTTGACAAGCTTTCATAAGCCATCATTAAAAAAAAGTTTTAGGCTGAGCTGGGCTACCCTTCATCCTTTTAGGGCTGCTTTCAGGGGACCAAACTGAGGAAAGTTTGATGGAGCGGAATCAGGACTATAGGGAGGATGCTTTAACACCTCAAAATGAAGTTTTTGCAGAATGTCGACAGTGTGGATGTGCATCATCATGCAAGATCACAACACCCTGCATTTAATCCGAAGTTTAGGCTTCAGCTCTTCAATAAGCATCTCACTGTAACCAGCATTGTTGATTGTTGAACCTTTTTTCTTGATAATGTCCCAATACTGGCCCTTGAGAATCCCAGAAAACTGTAAACATCAATTTTCCAGACGGGATTTTAACTCTGCTATTCTACACCATCTTTTTCAAGTGACCCTTGAAAGATCTTGTAGACCTTTGTAGACCTTTTGTAGTCCTGTGCTTTTGGCTATTGTCCTGTTGGAGCATTGTGTCTTTGTCATAGAGTCCTAGCTTAGTGGAAGAGGTGATCTCTTCACAAGAAATTTGCAGAAATGTGGCTTGACCTCTGTTGTCACTATTTATTAAAAAAAAACATTTCCAGTTCCAATTTCCAGTAATGCCAACATTCTTGATGATAGGCACGGAGATATCTAAATGTTGAGCTCTATTTGTAAGTGGCATCCTTGGACACTTGAGACAATTCCAATAATGCCTGATGTTCTCTATCATTGTTTCTTCATCTCAAAGCATCATGCTCAGTTCCTTGGTCTTCATGACACCAGAACAAATTTACTCTGCCAAGACCTTCCAAAGTTAGTAATATTTATTGTCCAAGCATACAGTACACTTGGACACGTAGACTTGAGCATACAGGACCAGTCAAAAGTTTGGATACACCTTCCAACTCCATGGTCCTTCCTGATTTTTATTTCGTTATACATTGTAAAACAATACTAAAGGTGTCCAAAATCTGCAACAATCTCCATATGCAATGAAGAGTTGATATTGAGATGTGTCTGCTGCTTATGATCTGGAAAGCCTTCATATTGGCTCTAATCTGAGATGCTGTTAATTGGTGATTCTCCTCTGCAGCGGAGGTAAGTTTTGGTATTGCTTTCCTGATATGGTTCCAGAACAGCTGACCTTTTTGTGTTAAAATAACAACTGACTGGAACTTAATAACCTAATACCATGTGTGTTATTTTATATGGTGTGTATTATATTTGATGTGAGCATTCAAGAAATTTGGGGACTTTTAAATACAGGCAGTCTTCAGGTCACAAACAAAATCTGTTCCAAAAGTCTTGACTTTAAGTCGAAATTTCCAGTTAAGTCAGAGCGACTTTCGATTCTCGTTTAGCACCAGGTTCAGAATGTCTGAAAAAGAGAAAATATTCACTGAGCGGAAATTATCTTGACAAAAATGCCTTGATGCCAGAGGAGAACGGCCAGACAGTTTGAGCTGATAGAAAGGCAACAGGAATTCAAATAACATCTGGTTACAACAGAGGTATGCTGAAGAGCATCTCTGAACGCATCTGTGACTTTCGGATGGTATGGTCAACAATAAAGTATGGATCCATCCTGCCTTGTATCAACAGTTCAGGCTGTTGGTGGTGTAAAGGTATGAGCGATATTTCCTTGGCACACTTTGGGCGCCTTAGTATTAATTTAGCATCATTTAAATGCCACTGACTACCCGAGTATTGTTGCTGACCATGTCCATTCCTTTATGACGAAAAGGTAACGCACAATGTCACAAAGCTACAATCATCTTTCTTGAACATGACAATGAGTTCACTATACTCAAATGGTCTCCACAGTTACCAGATCTCGTACTGTACAAGTGGAGCACCTTTGGGATGTGGTGGAGATTTGCATCATGGATGTACAGCAGAAAGAGAATTACTCCCAATGAGGTGAATACTTTATGGGATTTTAATAAAGTTCAACATGTAGAAATGCTTGTAGGTGAATTTTTAGCAATTCATTTGGGAGTAAAAACCTATTAAACAAGACATTGTTTTATACAGTGTTTGAAAAGTATTTTTTGCGCTGCTTGAAGTGCTACAGCAAACAAAAGTGTGTCTGAGTTCAACCTTATGGTATGCTTTATCAGCATGCAGCTGTTAAACCCAGCTGATTCTTTCTCAGTGCAAAACTATACTTCTCTAATTATAGCACGCATGAAAAAAAAAAAAGTCTGCAGACCGAGTAGGTTACCTGTGAGTGGGCACTTCTGCAGTGCTTTCTGTTTACATGTAATTGCCCATCTTTCCAACCTAATTACCTTAAATTAGCCACTAGACTAAAGAGGTAATTAGGCAACTTATGCACTAAGTAGCTTCCAAAAAATATGAGGTTATATCAGTTTAAAAATTGTATACCGTCTGCTATTTCAACAGAGACAATGAAGGCATAACTGTTAGAATTTCTAAACTTCAGAGTCTCAGTTGGATGTTGGCTAAACAATGCCCACTTGGTTACTGTTGCTAAGTTTGATCTGCTTTTCAGCCCAGAATGTCAGCTATGTGCTTTTCAAGGAAAGGATAAAATACTTACCCTGTCAAATGGATAGTAATTTTTTTTTTTGTAAAAATACATTGGAGATTTTTGAGAGGCGTAAACAAACTTGTTTTCGACCTACATTTGAGGACTACATTCATAGCGTTACTCTTGTTGTTCTAATGTTAAAAGAATAAAGATGAATCCCACAAATCTTAGTAAAAAGTCAGCAAATTAATTAACTAATGCTCTACAAGGGGCATTCAAGTCAAACAGGGACTTGTGATGAAATTGCTCATGAATGAAGGCGTGAAACTGATTGACAAGCAAAGTACGGTGATGAGCCGACTAGCCGGCGTAAAACATTTTAATGGTTTAAAAAATGCCGTATGCCAGCGAATAACCATCCTGTTCACAGGAACATTCACTGAGTGGAATGCCTGGTCCTTGAAAATCGAAGGAGTCGCATCTGTCTGTGAGAACAGTACACACATTCATTCGGTCCTGACCTCGCTCCATGCCATTTCCACATATTTGGACATTTAAAGCAGTTCTTGGAAGGCCAGTGTTTCAGATGTGAAGCAGGCAGTTTGATCATGGCTCCGACATGCTGAGAAAACTTTCTACCCTGATGGTATCCAGGCACTAGTGAAACACTGGGAAAAGTGCATTAGTGTTGCAGAGGATTATATAGAGAGATAAAGGTAGCTTTACTCTGTAATAATCAAAAGTCCTGATTTGACTTGGACGTACCTCATACTGTATAGTCTTTCTAAATGTTGTCTCTGGTTTGATTCCAAAATGTAATTAGTTGTATGTACAGTAGTACAATGTAATTAGTAGATGTACTTAGTAATTAGTAAATGTACTGTACATTAGTTGTATTTGTTTTGATGTTTTCAGCACAAATCAAACTGCAGTAAGAATAATATTTTAATACACACCTGTTCCAATTTGCTGCATGCACAGCAACTCTTGTGAAAATACACCTTATCATATGGGGCAAATGAATTATGATTATGTACAGAGAATATTTGGTTAGATCTTACTGAGCATCTGCATTTAATGTTGCAAGTATTCAAGGACGATTATCCACTGAAACAGCAAGATGACTAATTATATAAGAAATTTGGTTGTCTCTGGGAAATCTGTAGACAACAACGAATAATATACCGATGTTACAGACTCAGAAGATATCATGTCACTATATCCTTTGCCTCATCTAGCTCACGGTGCTCATCCCCTTTTGTGCAAAATTGCACAGAAGACTATGCATGCAGGTAGGAGATGCTGCCCATCTTTCTTGTGCTGTTTTCAATTGGGATTTGTCCCAGAAAGTGAAATTTTAGAATATCAAAATTCTCTTGCTTGAGGGCCTCCGAGTGGCGCAGTGGTCGCCCTATCATCCGGAGATCGCTGGTTCGGTTCCCGGGTGATGCTGTAACCTCTCACAGCCGGAGGTCTGGAGAGAGCTGACTGGCCGAGCTCTCTGAGAGGGGAGGGATGAGAGGTACTTCGTGCTCCCACATTAATCACGGCTCTACAGCCAATCAGGGGCATCGGTGAGCTCACGCAAGCGGAAGGAGCGGATAGCGCTTTCCTCCGAGTGTGTTACGCCGCCCCCCAACGGAGCGTGAGCGAGCAGTTCGAAAAGATGCGGTCGGCTGGCGTTACGTGGTTCGGAAGGAAACACGTGATAGTCTTCGGCCCTCCCGACTGAGTGTAATAGTAGCCTTAATGTGGGAGCGCCCCCTAGTGGCGGGGAGGAATTGGACATGATTAAATTAGGGAGAAAATCTGGAAAAAATCCAAAAAATAATTTTAAAAAATAAATAAAAATCTCTTGCTTGGCCTTGATGACCTGAATTGACAAGAAATGGGTCTGATGTCTGGGCCTCTTTCATTTTGCAGAACTCAGATTCAGTTCTACTTTACTTTCTCTGGCTTTGTGATATCTGGCAAGGTTCAGCCAATCTGAAAGAGAAATAGATAGACTGCATTGCGTGAGTTCACCAGCTCTCAGATAGTTTTCTTTAAAATTTAGCATTAATCCACCTAATTAAACCCTAACCCTAACCCTTAACATCTACATTTACCCAGCTCTGGTGATCCTCCTATGCCCCAGGTCAATAGGCACTGGTTAATTTTTGTGGCCTTAAAATACTGTACATCATTGCTGATCCCACCCATGAGCTGGGTGTTCCCACTGGGACCAGGGAGCAATGGCTATTTTGAGCTGCCTTTAGTCCATGACTATTGTGGCCTCTGTATGTTTTTCAGATCAGCAACTCTTGCGCTTCCTACGACCTTAGCATTGCATAAAAGAGTGCGCTGAGGAACTGATCCATAGTCACACATCATTCTTGCTAACAGGGCCTGCGCGGCCGCCAGCAGATCCTGTATTTCCTCATAACTCACCAGAGATATTGTTTAATGAATTTAAAGATGCTTGCAGCTTGTAAGTAGACAGCTGTTGTTGAACGATGCCTCAAGCAGGTTGAGTCAGCACTAAACGCAGGGCTATACACAAGAGCTACAAACAGAGCACTATAGCCAAGAGAGAGAAAGCAAGAAAGAAAAGAAAGGAAAAAATGAAGAAAGAAGGAATAATATACTGTATTAGGTGACTGCATTGAACTACTATGTAAACGTGAATTCATTCATTGGTTCACCTTTGACAGATACAGTAAAGCATATCTTGTTTTGCGATAGCTTTTAAGTTATCACGTGACTTCACTGACTGGCAGAAAAAACACATTTTCCCTGGAATGGGACAGATGACAAGCCTCCTTCACTAGGACTGACAGAAACAGGTAACACCTTGCCTTCTCCACTGGATATGACAAGCACAGAGTCTCATTTAGAGGGTCTGTTTAGAAAAGAGACCGTGCCTATCAGCATCTGTGCCTGTCAGGAAGGTTCTCTGCCAGAGAATCAGAATACGTATGCTTCACTCAGAATACACACACTGATCATCCATGCCATTATGACCACCCGCCTAATATCGAGCGTTCTCTCCCCATGTGCAACAGTGAGCCTTGGTCGCCCATTATCCTGTCACCAGTTCACCAGTTTTCGTTATAGGAGAACTTTGGTATATCCTGGCCACTCCAGACCAGAAACATCCCACAAGACCTGCAGTTTTGGAGTTGTTCATCACAATTTGGCCCTTGTCAAAGTCACTCAAATCTTGGGGGTTCACTTGCTGCCCAATATATTCGACCCATTTCCAGCCATCATTGTAATGAGATATTAAAAATGTTACTGTGGGAAAGGCCAACTTGCCCTACTCAGTATTAGGCAGGTGGTTATAATGTTATGACTAATCAGTGTACAGTATACATCATTAGGCAGAGAAACCCTTCCCGACAGACTAATAGGTGCATGGCTGTATTTATTTACTGTTACTTTTTCTTAACACACAGAACACAACTCCTTCACTGGGACTGTTAGGCACATTGATCCCCTATTCTTTACTGGGTTTGACAAATTGGGAAAGGATGCCTCCTTTAATGTAGCTAACAGACACTGACCCCATGCATCATCTGCTAGAGCTGTCAGGTACCCTGGCTTCCCTGGTTACTAACATGCACAGAGGCTACACCTCTTTTATTGCAGCTATTAAGGACAGATACCACAATTCCTTTACTGAGGCTGACAGGCAGAGAGTGACCACACTTTCTTTACTGGATTGGACAGATAGGGACAGGTGGCAAGCCTCTTTTACTAGGACTGACAGTGGAGAGACCATAACCTGCTTCATGTTAACTGACATGCAGGGAAATTACACCTTCTTCACAGGACCTAACAGGCTCGGAGACTGCATGGACTGACAGGCAGAGAAACCAGGCCTTCTTCACATGCACAAAGCTTACACACCCTTCACTAGACTGACACACACACAGAGAAACAATGCCTTACTCTGTGGGTCTGACAGGCACAGAGACTACAACCTTTTTTTTTTTTTTTTTAATGAAAACATGCCTCCTTTACTGGGCTGACAGGCACTGAAACTACAGCTTCCTCAATCTGGCCAACAGACAGAAAGAGGATGCATTTGTACCTGCACTGACTTGTCTCTTTCTCCTACACTGGCAAGCCACTTTTAAGCAGTTATGATATATGTAATTACTAAATTCCTTCTCCTTAGTTACACAGTACAATGAGGGATACAATTTTATAATTATGTTTAATAATAGTGATAATAATGTACTTAATTATATAGCAAGTATTTTATTTACTGTGTGTAATAGTAAGAAGAAGTATATGGTAATCAGGCAAAATAGAGTTAAAATGCTTGATATCTTTGTCAGTAAGTACACATACTGTAGTGAGTATTCACATTGCATTCTCATTGCCAATATTATAACGTTACAGATATTATAGATTTTTTTTGTGCCATTTACATTATGCAAACCACTTTTTTATGAGCAAGTGGAGTAGATGTGTCTAGGATTCGGTTTTTCAATGGTGTCTGGACACCTGCTTTGAAACAAAAGCATCGGTCTGAAATTTGGGGACAGATAATGTGGCCTGGAGGAGCAAACATTACTTTTTGCCACCAGTCAGGAAAGTGCGATACGTTGGTGTTTAGTTTATCATGAGGAAAGCTTTATTGTTGGGATTTTTAAGCCAGTGACTACAGATTGAGCGAGAGTTTCATTGATTTCATTTTGTGATTTTGGTTACAAGAAATCCATCAGTGCTTGACATGTACATCAGTCAGAGAGAGGATTTTAGTTAAGCCAGATACAGTAGATGGCTCACAACACGCATCACTTGGCACTTTTTTTTTTTGCCATCTCTTTTTGGTCTCTGTAACAGTATGTCTGTGCCAAGAAAGTGTCATTAATTTAGAGCAAATAGAAGAAATTGTGGTAGGTCAGGCCACCATCCTCGACAAAAACAATGAAGCAATGACCGGAGGTACAATGTTTGCAGAGGTGCATGGTGTGTCAGAGCACATTGCCCAGATCCAGGCACTTTCACAGCCCCAAGCTGCTTCTCCCATGAGGCCAAATCGAGACTTGACTCGTGAAATAAACTCCAGCAGCTGTATTCATGAACTGCGCAGTCACTCTGCTGACTGAGACAAGATTACAGACTCCACAGCCTTATGCAGGGGGAGCGGGCAGGTGCAATTTATTTCTTGTGCGGTGTTCAGTTATGTTTGAGATGCAGCCATCCCAGTTCCCATCTAAGAGGGCCAAAATAGCCCTTGGAAATAGGTCACTCCATGCTTGATCAATTTAATGCAACGTTACATTACATATTCCACCACTGACATACAGTACCATAGGGGGGGTGCGTGACATTATCCCAGATCTGGTTGGAACATCCAAGGCATCTCAGAGGAATTTAAAGATGATTTCGATACTCATGATATTATATTGTAGATATTATATGAGTTGCTGATATACCTGAGGGCTTTTTTCTCAGAACAATATATCTTGCCCATTAACAAACAGCAAACAGGCCATTATATTCATTCTTTCCCCACCTGAAGCCAATGGCTATGGTCATCCCATGGAAGGCGGTCTGTCACAGCTTAAAGCTCTGCCCGACATAACTCTGGTGTCTTTTTTTCTATCATTCTTGACTGGGGAGACAGTAAGGAAGCTAAACTAGAAGCCTTCATGGACTTAAAAGCATGCCCTAGGGATACTGCCACATCCATAGGGCATTGTCCACACTAAATGGACGAACACAAGGATCAGGACCCACAGTCAGGAAAAATGGCTCCAGTCACTATTCAGAACAGAAATCATTTTACAGTATATAACTCATGTTTATATATAACTCAACTCCAACTGGTGCTAGGATTGATTGATTAATTAATTGATTGATTCTTTATTGATCCCAAAGGAAATTCCAAATTCCATTTGACTACTTAAGGAGCCTTAGAGACCTTAAAGAGAATTTTTTCAAACAAAAGGCCTAAAAGGCATTACCCCTCTCATAGACCCTATGACTGTGTATTCATAGACTCCTGAATATCGGGCGCCTACCCCCAACAGGTGTAGGTGGTTCCTTTTTGTCAAGAAAAAAGGAGAATTCCCGGCTCTGTACAGATTTTTGAGTGCTCAGCGTTCTCACCAATAGATCTTCATTCAGTTCGGGTTGGGGGATTATTCTCACTGTCGCACAAGCATCAAACACACACACACACCTTTCTCCTTCACACCAAAGCTTGCATTTGACCCCATTACTTTTATGTCGTCCTCTCAAGGACAATAGGCATCACCTGCTCCTTCGATCTACATCTTGCGCTGTTCTCCGTTACAAGGTTATTGGGTGTATTTATGGCCTAAAACTATTTTTATGATAAATTGTGGCTATCTCAAATGCTAGACAAATGTGTCATGGACCAAAGTCCAGGGTCAGAATTTCACATCACTGAGAACCTCTCTATGTTGCATACCACAACTGTTGTGTTAAAGACTAATCTAGAATCCACAACTGACTTTGGTTATTATGGTGAGATTGTGGAAATGTCTAGGAAAGACAATGTGACTATATAAATAAATAAAATTAAAAACCTCTGACATCCAGTTTCTCACCCATTTCACATGGAATAATTTATAAATGGCCCAGCAGTGAATGTTTTATTTTATTCATATGTGCACCTTAAAATAGAAAGGAACAACGTATATTTACAACAAAGGCAATCAATGAAGCACACCTTAATTCCAGTCATAGCTGGGAAGGAAAAATCAATGCAGTGCACATTTTTCGAGGCGCATTCAATTATGTCTGTTATTCGGTTATTTAATTTTGAACATGACAAGGTACTAAAGCATAATGTTTCCAGTGAACGGCAACGATAATTTAGATCAGGGACACTTTTAGCTGTTTACAAAAAAACCCAAGTGATGATTTATTTGACACTAATTTATTAAAACTGCTGTCAAGGACCACAGGTACAGAAATATTGATTGAGACATTTTGCTTACTTTATTTTTTCAACTCATTCAAGGAACACAAATGAACACTGGTATTTTGTTTCCTGTTTATGTTTTCCATTAAAGAAAATGCATCACCGTATCAGACTTCAATGCATATATTCTTTAGAGGTGAGATGAAATTTTACCAAAATTAACTCAGTTTTGTTTTGGTTATCTAAAATGATGTGAACGTAATAAGTAAAAGTCTGTAGAAGAAGGAAGCCAGCAATGTTCAGGATTTCTCCGTCTCCGCACACTGGTTAATCAGGCTCATTAATTATGTTCCTGGAGTATGAAATAATTAGGTCAAAGTGATTATATACTTCTCTATGTTAAGCAACCACTTTATACTGGTTAGGATTAGAGTGGATTTGAAGCTTAAGATCCAGGGATATTGGAGCTGTGAGACGGTAATATACCCACTGTGTTACTGTGCCCATGCTTTTATATCAAGTTCTACCTACTGTAGGCAAACTGTCATTTTGAACAATTGGGATTCTTAACCAGTTTAGCTTAATAACTGAGTGCATTTGTATGTTTGGCTGGTGCTTTTATTCCAAAATGACTTCCAATTGAAAAAAGACACACCTTACCAGTTGAGGGTTAAGGCTCTTCCATGACCAATGTAACAATGACCAACAGTGACATCTTGCCATTGCTTCCAGCATCAGCTGCTCACCTAATAATTTCTGGAGAACATTGATGGCAGCAGGCTGAGAACATCCCCAGCCACAAATTCTTACACTTATGCACAATCGTCGTTCACTGGAACTGAGATGCCCAAACATGTTCCAGTATGACATTGCCCCTGTGCACAAAGCAAAAACCATACAAGCGTGGTTTGCCAAAGTTGGTATGGTCTGCACAGAGCCCACAACCCCAATAAATACCGTTGGGATGGAATGGTCAGACTGCTGCAGGTCTGCTTGTGTGCCTGGACTCACTAATGCTCTTGTGATTGAATAAGCAAATCCCCAAAGCCATGTTCCAAAACCATATGAATAAATTAATAAAACCCTAAATCAAAATGTTTATACTGACATCCAGTCTCTTACTCATTTCACATGGAATAATTTATAAATGATGTGTGTCTTGTGACTGAATAAGCAAATCCCTGCAGCCATGTTCCAGGATTAGTGGAAAGCCTTCCCGAAGAGCGGAGCAATTCATTCAATCTTCTACACTACTTTATTGTGTGTACAGGGTTGCGGGGGGCTTGAATCTACAGGATGACAATCCATCACACTGTGAGCACACACTACAGGCAATCTGAGAACCCCAATCTGCATGCTTTTCAACTGTGGGAGGGAACGTCCTCCCACTGCTTGAAATGTCACAAGCATTTGTCCCGCTTACAGCGAAAACTGTTGCACACGCAGTTTCTGTTACCACTGAAAGTTACATTGCAGTTCGGTTGCCAGTTACAGTCATAGTTATAAATTCTGGTTTCGGTCGGTCTCTATTCCTGTGGTCTCCATCTAGTGGAATGTGTTTGAAATATCTCTACAAAGAGAGAGACGCAAAAGGAAGAGCACTTGAAAGATACCCAAACTACTTTTACTTGCGAATTTAATGGAGCAACAGTTCTGTTCGGAGGCTCTCCTGGTTTGTCAAGCCCCTTAAAGTATCACCAAAAGGAAGTCCAGCAACCCTGCAGAGGAACATCATTTCTGCTGCCCATACTCATGATATTCTGTTGGTTGCTACTAGCTGCAATCTATTCTGTCAGCTTATGACGGTATGTAGGGAAGGGTCCAGGTTGACCAGAGAGCTGTTTCTGCAAAACTTCCCCTTAACACTATACTGTAACACTATAGACCTGTATTTAAACTCATTTAGAGCTACTACTTCATACTCCATAGGCAAGGCTGCTACCCTCACCTAGTGTTTTCCAGGAGAGAAATCTGACTTGATTATAGTCGCGTTGCAGGTGATCGCAAGACAAGAGAGAGGCACGGTCAGCGGCGTCTGATGTCTGTACAGTAATTTTAAACTATCACATAGTGCTAGCACTGATGTTACAGCAGCAGAAGTGTGAGTGTGTGTGTGTGTGTACGCACTATGGAAGTTAGGGGAATGACTCATACTGCAGTTGCTTGAGACTTAATTCATAACCCCTGCCCCAATTCTCTCCCTCTCTGTCTCTCTTGCTCTTTGTCTGTCTATCTATCTATCTATCTATCTCTTGCTTTATTCTTTTACTGTACACAGCTCGCTCCTCTTTTCACCTTTTCTTTCCCTCAGTGTATCTTTCTTCTTTTTTCTCTCTATATTTTCTTTTTTCTCTATCTGTTCCTCCTTTTCTTTCTCTTTACTCTCATTGTCTCTTCTGTCTGTCTCTCTCATCATTTGCATTTCTAAAGGTTCTCTCTCAATTTAATCTACTTCTATTCTTTCTCCTTCTTTTATCTCTCCACCTTTCCCTTTTCATTTTCTTTCTTTTCTTCATTATATCACTCCCTTATCCTATCTTTTTTATGTCGTGACTACTTTTCTTTCTCATTCTTTCTCCCTCCTCATCTCTTAGCTGTCTTTCTTTCCTTTTTTTCCCTCTTTCTTTTCATCTTGATTGACCCTTTGTAATTGTATTCTTTACCTCTCCATTTACTACTCCCCCTTTCCTCCATCCCTCACTTATTGTCTGTCTCTCACTGCCTCAGGTCTTAGGTCTCAAGGCACCAATTACCCTTCCACTATTTAACACAACCATTATGCTTATTCCCCCACACACACAAACACACACGATACAAACTTCCTTATCACAAATTGCATGCGCCAGTGTGTGTTTAATGCCTTTAGTCACAGTAGAATATAAAACTCCTAACAGGATGATTCACCTAGACTGCCTATACAGCTTTCTTCTTAGATTAAGATTCTCTTTTGTATCTGTGCATCAGCAAAACTTTTCAAGATGACCAACAAAACTTTAATGAAGTCAATCCACGAGTGGTGCCATGTGACCTACAGTACTTATTAGCAGCATTACATTTCTTAACAGCGATAGCACATCACGTGGCTATAATTCTTGCAGTTCCGCTCCCCGAGCATCCAAGTGAATGCATTACTCTTGCTAAACGTACTTGATATCCAGTTTCTACACAGCAGCTCTTTAAACCAAGTTAAAATGGCTTCGTTAAATCGTCCTTTGGCTAAATGCTAATTAAGAGGCTCTTTTCACTGTGTGTGTGTTGGATGGCTGCCCAGATGCTGCAGATATTCTCTCTCTCAGGTGCAGAAACTTGGGATTAGTCTGGACTGCGGGGCGACGTGGCGGGAGGGGGATTGTATGGCTTTGCAGTGGAATCATTAGGGACTAATTATTGAGATAATGATGAATATTAATAATAATTCTCCTGGCTATTAGTGCATGTGACATTTTACTCCCTCTGTCTCTTTCTGCCTCTGTCTTTCTCTCAGGTGGCATTCCCTTCATTCTGACCGGGGAGTTGTTTGAGCAGACGTATCGTCCCGCTGCATTTTTGGTTGCTGGAATTGTGAACTGGGTGTCAAACTTTATCGTGGGCCTCCTCTTCCCTTTTATACAGGTAGGAGTGCGTACTTTACGTATGTCTTTGTCTGTTTAAACATAAGTCACACAAAACCAATCATAGGCTTTACCCATACTGTATAAGACATAAGTGTGTTCTGATACTTACATTTTAGCAGAATACCAACTGAATATGGCTATATTGTTAGAATCCTATGGAGACAAATCGATATTTCCAGGTGCTGTAAACATTATTTTCAAATGTTTGCTATTTTAAAGTTAACACAGCTTTAAGAGCTCCCCAAAAGTTCTATTAATACTTCAGCTCAAATACAAGGGGGTATCAAAAAGTTTTGAGATTCGCACCCCACAGGTCTGGTTGCTTTCGCACTACATCTTCCCAGACGCCTTAAAACCTAGCAGTAGAATTCGAATGCCTAAAAAGATGATGAGCATGCACTCGGTCGAGCTGCGGACCTGCCATGCCTTTTGTCGAGGAGATGATGGGCTCTTCCACTGTGAAGACTGGTGCTTCATCTCAGGGTCGTACCCATACACCCAAGTTATTTCACTGGTTATGATTCTCGACATGAAGGACGTCTCTGTGGCGGATTTACTCAGTTTCACGCAGAATTTCACATTTGCTCTTTTTTTGAACTTGCTGTCCATGATGAAATAGCAGACGTGGTAATGCACATGGTCAGAATAACACCAGTTGCACACCTCCCGATGTACACTGGACGACGTCTTTTAGCACACTGACTCATGAAGGTTGGTGCGTTGACGTATTACAAAAACAAGTCTTGAAACTTTTTGATACCACCGCGTACCCTCAGACAAATCATTATTGCATACCTTCAACTCCCTCTGTTTTACTCCTTTTCCAAACATGCCGTTTCTATGTCTATGTATATGAGCCACTGCTTAGCCACGCCCTGTCAGAGAACAACAGAGCTGATCAACAAACCAGGAGAGGGTATCTTCTTATATGAGGTCACATTAGAGGGAAAATCTAACTGGCTTGTATACGACACAAAAATGGAAAAAGAACCAAAAGCAGGGAATGTACTGTACTGTACTTACATATTATGTATATAGACACATACACTAGAGACCCATCTAAAAGTCTGGTTCTAAATTTTGCCTAATTGTCCTTTTGCACCTGACGTCACTACATCTGTTCACCACCCACCCATTTTATAAATGCATTGCCACTTTTGGATGTCAAAAGAAGTGTACTTATAAGATGCCAAAACCCACAAACCAAACAAGTCACAAAGCACTTTCAGTAATAAAACAGATCTGATAACGTTATGCCATCTCAAACAACTCCTTAGTAATTGCTTCTTTGTCATCCCAAATCGCTTCTGAACTGTCTGTGTTATTCTGTTCATGACTAACTAGCTTCTAACACGAGGTTGAATCTCAAATCCCTCTCTAACCCCTGAATGAGGGCACTACTATATGTGTGGAACAAGAGATTGAACACATTGAATGCCTTTTAACACACAGTATGACTGCAGATCAAAACCTGCTATCCATTATCACCCAGATGAGGATGGGTTCCCTGTTGAGTCTGGTTCCGTTCAAGGTTTCTTCCTCTTACCATCTCAGGGAGTTTTTACTTGCCACTGTCGCCATCGCTCTTGGCTTACTCGTCAGGGACAATCTTATACTTTTGATTCATGCACATTCACATTTCATACAAACTTCTATAATTTCTTTTGATTGTGTAAAGCTGTTTTGCGTCAATGACAATTGTTAAAAGCGCGATACAAATACAATTGAATAGAATTGAATTGAACCTACATAGTGCACTAGCTTTTCCATTCTATGCAATTAAATACTACTTAGAAAAGTATGTTCCATAGCATCATGTCATTTGCTGAGATGCAAGACTTGAACAATCTTGAACAATCCTTCTCACCCGCTATACGGAGTTCTCACCGACCAGAGGAGCAACTTCAGCCAGAGACTAATT
>JAQMYG010000008.1:20508049-20519199 GCA_030014215.1 Clariallabes teugelsi | reverse complement strand
TTAAGTTGGTGGAACTTTAAGGTGACAGTTACTGTTACTTAAGTACTTACAGATACTTAAAATATCAAATTTGTTCAACTAACTTGAAAAGTGTCATTTCTACAAACTCATAAATAACAAAAAGTTCTAAATACTCATCAAGGTCTATTAATTTGAACTAATTGTAATTATTTAAGTTAAAAGTACTCAATATGTTTAATTACTTTGAGCATTAGTGTTTACAGCGTATGTTAAAATGATAAAAAGTCAGACGTGCTGAATTTACTTGCAACATCGAGTAGCTGAACAGAGCTATGTGAACATGCAAACACACACAAACCTGGGGTCGGAATCAAACCCCGACCTTGGAGGTGTGAGGCCACAGTACCGCCCAGAGACCTGATGAATTACATTACATTAATGCTAGGTGCATTAAGGAGTTGTTATTGCGGAGTTTACCAATCAGGAACAGAAGCAAAATTTTCCCCTTCTCCTCTGTTTACTCCTAGAATAGAAATGATCAAATCATGTGTAAGCTTTACATGTTGAATGGATTATAAATGGTTTACTCTTCCCTCTCCACTCTTTTGATTGAAAATGAATTCAAATTGGGCCAGATAAGTTCAGCCTGTTCCAATTGTGTTTACACTTGGGCTATTATTCCCATTATTAGTGGAATATAAGGGTCGATGTACTGTATTCTGCTCACTAACAGCTGAAGGTTATGTAGGTTGTAAGTACCACAAGTCATGATCATCAGATTGGAACCATGACTTGCTAAAGTGGTCTTCATGGTGGTATGGTGGTCTTCGGCTATATGTGGTTCTAGTTAAATATGTAACGTTCTATTCTATATTCATTTAGAACTAGTGAACTCCATTTATTAACATCTCTGTGACATTTTTTAAATTGTAAATTAGCCAGTCCGTTCAATTATGCTACCTGTACGGGAGATCCTAAACAGTAGATTCCAGAGCTTTATTACCAACTTTCTGGCGCTGTCCACACTATTAGGTGTGAGCCACTTGCAAGTTCCTAAAAACTGTTTTTCCTTTGCAAGTTTTTCCTGTTTTCCTGGTCCAACACATCATGATGTGCACACGTGTCCTTGTCTCTACTTCTTAAATTTGTGCTTGTGATATTCTTGGCAGGCCCTGAGCATTCAGCCAACAGTGACACTGGTTCAGTGAACAGTGCCAGGTTTGGGAACAACTCCCGTCTCAATTAGCTGCATATGGGAGATGTGTGGCCACTCGCAATGTAATGATTGCACCCATATTCAAAGTGGCTCTGTATTCTGTCAAAATGTCTTGCATAACAAGTAAGTCAAGCCTCAAGCCCCCTAAAAGTGCTGCTGAGCCAAGTGACTCCTCCAGTTGGCTTCCATATGTGAGCTTTGTCTAGCTCATTAGCTCCTGTTATGGGACTCTCTAGGCAGCAACCAGATATAAGGGTTTGCACATACCCTAGTGTTGCACCCACTTTGTCTGAGTAGTAGAGCTAACACAAAGAGAAGGTTATATCATATTTTCGGTTTTGTGGTCTGCTAAGTGAATCTGGTGGAAGGACAATGTTATAAGAAGAGATCTAAGCTTCTCAGATCCAGAATGAGGCGATATTTTTTCCTTAAAATGATCAGATACTATGACACCTGTGTGTCTCACACCTTTTGTCTCATGATGGAAGTGACTGCATATTTTTAGATACATTACCAAGATGCACATTTTTGGTGAAGTAACCGTTCATAGCTCCATTAATCCACAGTTACAGTATGTTCCTGGAGCCATTTAGCTGAGCTAAAGATTTCCAGAATTTCAGTCGTCTATAAAAAAATAAAAAATAAAAAAAAAGCATTAGCCTATATGAGGCTGCACGTTTGACAAAACTGTGCAACTGAAGGAATCATTTAACAGAAGAGACTCAGAGGGTATCAGTCCTTTTATATCGTGCGTACTGCAGGGAGCTAAGAGCACTAGTCTCTCTAAAGGCAATACACACTCCTTTTGACAAAATTTGCAAGAAATTGTGTTGAATCGATATAGCTGACATCTTAATTACTCTTTCTTGACAAGAGGATAATGAGAAACAGGACAAGCGAGCGATAGAAACGAACATTTACAGTCTAGCCAAGTTTCAATTTTGCCATTGTTATATGGCAAGGCAATGAGCCCACAAGAATACCCCACTAGTTCAGAAAAGAAACCAGTATAATTGTTCATGACTGTACATATTGTAGCTTCAAGTCTAGAGAAGTAAATATTACCAAACTAGCCATCTAATATGTTTTGAATAATTATTTCTTCATTATTATAATAAATTCATAATTCTTATTATTACTATGTTCCTGTATGTTTTGCAGGCGTCACTTCAGAACTATGCTTTCCTGGTCTTTCTCTTTGTCTGCGTCCTGGCTGCTATCTACATCATCGTTGTCCTCCCTGAGACCAAGAACAAGACCTTTATGGAGATCAGTCAGAGTTTTGCCAAGATCAATAACATCCCTCAGAGTGTGGAAGCCGAGATGGAGGATGTTCTGGACGACCAACTAGAAAACGCTATCGTGCTGGGTCCGAAGGCTGAACCTGTTAAGGCTAAATATCCAGATAGGATTTGTGAAGATAACGGTGTGGTGCAATCTGAGAGCTTCTTCTAAAGCCTGTGATGGAAAGCCATCATCAGCTTTCCAAGTCAGTGCAGTTCAGTTGCATGTTCAGCAGTACACATGCGGAAATCTTTACAGGAGGCTTTACACCAAGGTTCCATACTGTTCATTTTATTTTTAATTATGCTAACATTTTGGTGCTAAGTTAATTTTTTTTTAACATGAGCCTATGTTTGAATTTCAGATAAATTTACTATACAGAACATCATGCTGTAGTTTTAGTGGAAAAAGCCCTGAGGGCAGCTACATATTGACATACATTTACAACTACAACTAGAACTGACCACGACTGTCTTTTTCACATTATTAAACAAAAAAAAAAACATAATGTGTAACCTAATTAACTTGAACTATTCTACCTTTCTATATAATATCTTACTAACACAGATGTGTTATTTAAATATACAACTTGCCATGAACATGAAAATATTATTGATCAATGTTTACAATAATTGCTGCTATGCCAACCAATAATATTTATAATAATCAGAGGTGGGAGGTAACAAATGTACTTTGTTACTGTATGTAAGTTCATATTTCATGTATTTGTATTTTAGTAGTACTCAAAAGTACAGCAAACATTAGTACTTTTACTTAACTACATTTTTGCATGACGTTGCATTATCTAACCAATGTAGTGCATAGTATTTGTATAGAATATCCATAGTATTTGTATAGAAAATTTACTTTACTTAAGTACATTTGAACATGAGTACTTCTGTACTTTTACTCAGGTACATGAATAAATGGAGGACCTCTACTTACTGTATATTACTTGAGTAATATTTGCTGTAGGGAATCTCTACTTTTAGTCAAGTGCAGGATTTGTGTACTTTGCCCACCTCTGGTAGTAATTATGTAAATATATAATATTTATATTGTTAAAAGGTATTTTGAATAAATTTGAATTGAAACATTAAATAATTGTTGAAAATGTCTAATTTATTGTATTTTTTATTATTTGCATAGCGAATGTACAGTACATACTGTAGTAGTATATTCTAATTCAAGAAACTACTGTATCTTGTACTGTTTTAATATTGGGAGTATTTGAAAAGATATACCTTCTTATTTAAATGCATTGTGATAATATAAGTATAAATTTTGACAAGTAAAAAAAAATGTATGAGGTAGTTTTAAAAGTTTTAATTTTTTCAGGTATTAAAAACTCTACATTTACATTTAGGTATTTGGCAGAGGCTCTTATCCAGAGCGATTTAGAAAAGTGCTTAAAGTTTCCATTATTGCATAGATCCGTACACTGGGTTACTAGGTTACTAACTAAGTACCATCAGTCAAACACTGTTGGGAATGTTTTATTTTTATTTATTTACTTATTTGTTGTTAATTGGAGGGATTGACTCAAATATCTAAGAAATAGGTCTTTAGTCGTCGGATAAATAATAATGCATATAATAAGGGTGGGTAGATCATTTTCTGTTTCTGTATTGTTAATCATTTATCTGGTGAAGATGTGGGTAATATCAGGGGTGATAACATTGTTAGTAATATGAGTGTGGTGTTAAGTATTTTCTTTTGATCTAACATATTCAAGCAGTGAATTATCAAAATGGGTAATTGTTTGGACACAGCAATGTTTTATCTTATTTCCATTTTGACCACACTGCTGTTGTAGGGGAAAAGGGGGCAGGTTGGCCCAAAAGTAACATTTTGCAGTCCTTCACTAAGGCTTAATTTATTTATTTTTTTACGCATGTCTCTCAAACGAGACTTTCATGCCTAACCTACAATACCAAAATGTTACAAAATGATCTTGCTGTGTAATATGCTCAAGATTTTACAGGAGAAAATCTTTGTACTAACCTACAGTACCTGCACTATTGGGCAGGTTGGCAAACCCAGTGGGACAGGTTTGCACAAGTGACAAAATATAGTTAAAACAATAATGTAAAACTGGAACTGCTTTTATTTCACACTTCTACTATGCAAAAAAGACAACACTGTCAGTAGTCCAAGCAGTCTGCAAGTGTAACAACATTAAAAACTTTAAATGGTGAGTCTTAACTAGCTCAAAATAACATGTTGCTGCCATCGAATACGTCCAACATAGTATTTGACAGTATAATTGTGCTAAATGTTAATAATAATACTTATAATAGGCTATATACAGTAGCTGGCTTCCTGAAATCAAACAAGTCATGTGCACAAAAAGTGATGACATCAAAAAGATACAAATCCTCCTCCTCATATTCTCACCACTAGGGGTCTGCCAACCTGCCCCTGTGCCAACCTGCCCCTCCTTCCCTAACATTATTAATTTAAGGAGGCTCCATGAGATATTTTCTTTACATCATTTTCAATTTCCTGCTCATACTGTATAATGATAGGGGATAGGGGATCACAGTCAGAGGTAGTCAATTATAATCAATAATTCTTCACAATTAATACAAAAATAATTAGTTATTTATACCACAAATCTATATTAATTACCAACACTAACAGAGTGACCTGAGATGAATTGGCACCCTATCCAGGGTCTACCCGACCTCATGCCCTAAGTTTCCTGGGAAAGGCTCCAAGAATGTATGTTATATGTCAATTCTATTCACTAATCAATAAGCAGAAATCATTAATATAGATGTTTATATGTAACCAATCTTATCGACTAGCCATACAAATATGACCTTGCATTGAGTATTTATGTTTTCTGAGCATGAACAATGAAAGGTGTTCAGATTGGAAATCAGGAAAATGGATGCAGAAGGTTGCGAGTTCCAAGGACGATGGTTTGCAGCATTAGATGACATCTTTTCCATGTGCATAACTATTGGAGATGAGGGAAAAAAATCTATACCGTGATGTTTAATGATTCTTTTGTGTGGCAGTTCATATACCGCAACACTGTCCAAAATCGACACCCTGGAGGTGCAAGGCGACAACGCTAACCACTAAGCCACCATCCCACCACAGCATTCTGCGTGGCAGCAGCAAATTATTTCCAATGATTGTTTAGAATTGAAACAAAATCTTTAAAAAAATAATATTTAGCCAGGATATTTTTTAAATCGCAATACAAATTCAATTGCTACCTAGGTACAGTGAAACCTCGGATTGCGAGTAACGCGGTTTGCGAGTGTTTCGCAAGACGAGCAAAGATTTTGAACAAAATTTTACTTGGAAAAAGAACAAGTTTTGGTTTACGAGTACCGAGTATCATGTATCAGGCATGCGCTTCTTGTTTTGACTCCTCCTCTCCTCTTACTTTAGCTTCACACACACACACAGCGCCTGCACGCATAAACGGAAACACTTATCTGTCGGGATTTATTTCTAATTTTCTCAGGTAAGGTAAAGTGCAGGTTAATTTGTCTAATTTTTTCCTTTATATTTTGTATTAATTATTTTTATGTATTTATTTTTTTGAGCTGTGGAACGAATAATTTGAGTTTCCATTATTTTTTTACTTCCGGAACGAATTATGGTCGTAATCCAAGGTTCCAATGTATTGTGATAATATTATATCTGGTGATTCCCATACCTAATATATACTGTATACTGTATATATTCACCCATCCATGTTGGAACCTCTGTAGTCCAACTAAACACTGTGGAGGCCAAAGGTGACCATTGTATTTATTCCCATTTTTATGCCCATAGTAGGACCTCTGGTCAACACTCACACACTCATTCACACACTTTGGCAATTTGGGAATGCCAGTTAGCCTAATCTGCCTGTCTTTGGACCGTGGGATAAAAATCCAAGTACCCAAAGGAAACCCATCAAGCATGGGGAGAACATGCAAACTCCACACACAGATGCTGAGGTGGGAATTGAACCCGGACCCTGGAGGTGCGAGGCGACAGTGCTAACCACTAAGCCATATAATTGCTCTTCTGGGCCTCTCTAACCTTTTCCCTCTTGCTAGTTTTTTCCCCATTCATCCAAGACACACTATAAACCAATAAATATAAAAAATGAACATATACCCCCTCACACAGATACAATCCAATTTCATGCTCATGGTTAACCTGGAATCAAGTTAGAAGTTTTTAATCAGATTCAAAACCACAAACACCTTCTTTGTCCTGAATCTAACTGGATGACTATTTCCTGCACAAGTTAGTTTTTAGGTTTGCTGGTATGCTAGCAACTTGTGATGTTATAGGATGAATATTACGATTTGTTTTTGACGAAAGAACCATTACTTTAATAAAGAAAGAGCAATTACATTTTCATCAGATTTGATTAAATCAACAGTTTTATTTGGACTGAGGTAAATATAAAATACAGACATTTTTGTCCAGTCGGTGTCCCAGAGCGGAGACAAGTTTGGACGTCTTCACTCTGGAGATGACAGCTTAATCAGGAACCAGACAGAGAAGGAGAGATAGCGTGAGGAGAAGAAATGGATGCTGTATGTGGGTGTGTGTGTGTGTGTGTGTGTGTGTGTACATGGTCTTTCTGCTCCTACTATATTAATAATTTTCATTAATATTTAACTATAATAACCCTCGGGATTTGTCTTTGCAGATATGGCGGTTGCTTGTAATTAAGGTAATCCTGATGACGGACTGCCTGGGGTTTTCGGTTCTAATAAGTGAAGCGATTTGAGGAGGGATTTGTGTTTTTTTTTTTTTTTTTTTTTGCAGGATTTCCGAATGATTGTTTATTTTGATGTCTTGTTTGGTGTACTGATGTTAGAAGTAGCAAACCAAAGTGAATAAAAAACTAAAAGCATAGCCAAAGGTATCTAAGTTTAGCTACATTTCATGGTAATTTATTCACTGTATGATCATAGTAAATTTGGGCAAACACTACAGACAGATGATGGAGAGCATAAAAGTGTTCTTAAATTACTGCAGGTGTCAGGCAGATTTAAATCATGGGGAGCAGGTTTTTTTTACTCTACTTGCAAAAATTTGACCATCGCAGTCTAGCATATTACATATTTATGAATCATTAATTGTTTAATTCCTGCCTCAGGTCTGTGTGCGTGGTGTTTCCATGTTCTCCCTGTGCTTGGTGGGTTTCCTCCGGGTACTCCGGTTTCCTCGCCCAGTCCAAATACATGCAGATTAGGCTAATTGGTGTTCCCAAATTGCCCATAGTGTGTGAAAGAATGTGTGAGTGAGTGTATGTGTGTGTGCCCTTTGATGGATTGGCACCCTGTCCAGGGTGTACCCCGCCTTGTGCCCTATGTCTCTGGGATAGGCTCCAGGCCCCCCGCGACCCTGAATACAGGATAAAAGTGGTATAGACGATGAGTGAGATGAGTGATTGTTCGATTCCTGCCTCAGGTCTGTGTGCGAGGTTCTCCCTGTGCTTGGTGGGTTTCCTCCGGGTACTCTGGTATCCTTTTACAGTCCAAAGACATGCAGATTTGGTTAATTTGACATTCCCAAATTGCCCATATAATGTGAGTGAGTGTGCCCTATGATTGATGGTGGATGAAAATTAACTAGACAATATTTAATAGCTGTAGAACTTGTAGTATCACTGAAGCACTGCCATATTTTGCTCTTTCTGTGCGTGTGTGGTTAGACCAGCATTTGTCAGGACATTGGCTGGGATGGCACGGACCTCATGAATGGCCTCCAAGAAGTCCAGATCTCACCCTGTGTGATTTTGTCCTGTGGGTCTACGCAAAGGAGGAGGTGTACAGGACAAAGCCAAGCACATGGGAGGACTTGGAGGCACAGACTCAGGAGGTTCCTCCAGAAGACTGCGCATTCCATCCCCAGCCATTTGATGAAACTTGTTGACTTCACTGGTGCCTACAGTACATTGAAATGTAAAGATTTGTTTTCATTTTCCTATGTAATAAAGTACATGTACATGTACATTTGTTTTAATAAATTTGTATTAGAAAAATGGACTTACAATCCATTTGACTTACAATTTTTTTTAATGCTTAGTTATGTTTCACCCACCCTGTAGGTTGGCAACCTGTCCAGGGTGTGCCCTGTCTTGTGCCTTAAGTCTCCTGGGATAGTCTCAAGGCCCCCATGACTTTATAAACAGGATAAAGTGGAATAGCAGATGAATAGATGAACGAATAATAAATGTGCATACTGTAAGTTATTAAGGACTGGCCACAAGTTGGACCCACTGTGGTCATGGCAATGGGAGTAAATGGTACCATGCTATCCATTCACATATACAGTCACTGACCCAAAAGGAATCTTTTTTTTAAGAACAGCTCACTTGTCATGTTGTACGGGGGCGCTGGTGTTTCAGTTGTATAATCACTTTACCTGTCATGTGGGAGGCTCTTGGGCTTGGATCTTGGTCAGTGCCCCAACCAATCCCCTGGGGCTGCACATGCCAATGCACTATTAGTGTCAGTCCCAAGCTTGGACAAAGGTTTTTACCTGTGCCAGATCAAAAAAGAAAGTAATATTAACAATGGCTCACATCAAAGCATTTGTGAATTCCGAGTTGACCCCCAGCTGCTATTAAGTTGTTCAGTAATACCCAGTCTGCTATTCAGTCATCAAAAGCACCACTGTCTACTGTCTAACTGGTAACTAAGCTTCTACATTATATTAATAATACTACATAAGAAATATTGAACTTTTAAATTTTTTGCAATGTTAGTACCTGAAATGGAAATTAAATTAATTTGGTTTTTATGTCTCGAGTCTGTACAAGAGGGAACAGATGTTTTTATATTGCGATCATATCACACTTTAATTGCACACCAGTGGACTCCATTCAACTAATTATGTGACTTTTGATGGCAGCTGGCTACACCAGGACTAATTTACATTTACATTTTTAAAATGTAATTGGCTCTGAGCGTTTACCTATGTGACAGCTGATATTGTCAAGAAGAGCACATCATTAATTAGCACAGAAATTGCAGTTAAGTATGCATAAAAAAAATAAACTGTTGAGTGAACCCTTAGTTTACACTGTAGAGACTATAATCCTAATGGCCATAATCTTAATGATGCTGCCGTTAGCATTATAAGTTGTTCCACATAAAAAATAAATAAATCTCCATCTTACTAGAGACTTTAGAACCATGCCCAAGTCTTATGAGATGTGGGGGCACAATAAGTTTATAAAGGGCATATAAACTGTTTATCCGGATCGACCAGGAGAAATCAACCAGGAGAACAACAAAAGGTGAAAAAAAAAAAAAAAGCAGGCAACAAGAAAGTACACATCAGCAGGGGTGGACAAATCAAAAATTCAATACCTTCCCCACTGAGCAAGTAAAATCTCCAAATTATTGTTATGTTGGGTTGCGAAGAAACTAATCACCCTGAAGTGAATTATTTTACCATAACAGCATGTGCCAATGTTTTTTTAATCCTCTTATGCCATAGTAACTTGCCAACTATGACCAAAAAATGTACTAAAATACATTTTGCTTTTGAGCCTTTTACAGTACAATTACAACACTGCATCTATTCCTTCTCCAGCCACGTGCTCTTGTAAAACAAAAAAGCAGCTTGAACACCTTTGACATAAGTTGTAACCCAAGCTGTCATGTGAGCACTGCATCCCCAGCATGCACTACAACTCCCATGTCACTGATCGCATTTGGGTTTTGCACCACGTCTGAAAGTCATATGCATAATCACATATCCCTAATTGATTTTATCATTTTCGTTAGAGTGTTACTGCTAATGCTAAGGCTAAAGCTAATACTCATTCTAAAGGTGAAGTTTCAGCCATGGATCTGTGTGCCTAGCTTTTCGTTTGATTATTTCAATATTTTTAATAAACTTGTGCCTTCATCTACATCCTCACCGTCTTCAGACAGAATGACCATAATGAGGATGTAACAGGTTACTAGGAAAAGCACAGCAGTTTCCCTCCAGTGGTTTACTATTTACTGGGTGACCTTAGGCGAGGTGAAAGGGAATAGACCAGGAAGACCGCCAGGTGGGCAATCTCATAACCCAGCAACATGCCACAATTGGGAATATCACAGAATCTGTGGGATTACTGAAATGAGTGTTCCCTGTGATTCTGGACAAGCCACCCCAAAATGGTCGGGACTGTACTTAGTGCATTGTTTAGTGAGTCAGCTGAAAAACTGAGCTCCCAGACGGGGTTGACAGCACAGAGCTGTGGGATGGCTTCCCACACCGACCTTTGTCTGAGAGCACGGGTAGCTCAGTAGTTAAGGCATCACTACTGATCGGAAGATCCAAAGTTCAAACCCCAGCACCACCAAGTTGCCACTTTTGTGCCCTTGAGCAATGCCTTTAACCCACAACAGCTCAGATATAATAAAATTAAAATGTAAGTCGCTCTGGATAAGGTCGTCTGCCGAATGCCATAAATGTAACTCTCAGAAGATCTTGATAAGACAGAGCATCAGGGTGAAATCAACAGGTTGGCCACCAATGTCATGTACCGTTAGAAAATTAAGGACACTATAAAAACAAATTGCCTCAAGAACTCAAACAGACATGCCAGGATATATCAGAGATCACAGCTGCCCTGATAAAGTACACTGTAAAAAAAAAATAGTCCATTTTACGGTGAAAAACCGGCAGCTGTGGTTGCCAGAATTCTACCGTAAAAAAT
>JAQMYG010000008.1:20460559-20489994 GCA_030014215.1 Clariallabes teugelsi | reverse complement strand
GAGATTGCATTCACATCAACGCAAACGAACCGAACCAAGGGACCAAACACGTTTGGTGCGCACCAAATGCTGTAGGTATGAAAGCACCCTTAGGTTGTAAACCCATTAAACCATGGCTTAAGCCCAGGTTAGACTCTACTACCCATGCTATCATGGTGTTACTGGACTTTTTAAGGGCACAATTAACTGAATACCAAAAAGCTGTTAAAGCTGCAAAAACACAGTATTTCTCAACATTGGCTTCTAATAATTGTCATATGCCTTGTGTGCTTTTTAATACTATAAATTCTGTCTTATATCCTCCTGTAAGTATATCTTATGCCTGTTGGTTCATGTAACACTTTCTGCAGTTTTGTATGGATAAGATTGCAGCAATTTGAGTCAATGCTTTGTGCATTGACACTAACCCTTCTATAGTTGGTATACCTCATTTCCAGCTGATATTGTTCTTGTCTTTAACAGATATTGTTCTGCACTTGAAAATCGATTTCTCATCCAGGTGATTCGATTCCATCCAGCCTGCTTAAACAGTTTTTTAATGTGGTGGGCCTAGCCTCCTTTGTCTTATTAATATCTATGTTAGTGAAGGACATCTCCCAGATGCTTTTAAACATGCTGTGGTAGAACCTCTACCTCTTCTGAAAAAAAATAATAATAATTTAGATCCTTTGGTTCTGTTAAATTATAGAGCGATCTCTGGGCTTTCCTTTATCTCCAAAAAAATTGGAGAAAGTTATAGATACACATCTACACTCATATCTGGATGATGCATAGTCTGCACTCTTAAAACATTTTAATGACATATTGGCAGCAGATGCAGGAAATTTCACTTTTTTCATACTTTGATTTTGACTGCAGCAGTTGATATTGTGGACCATTAAATCCTCAATAACTGGTTGAAGCAGTGTAGGCATCCAAGGGGTCGCACTCAGGTGGTTCTATCTTATCTGGCTAATAGAAGTTTCTCAGTCAGTATCCATTTACTTGCTCCACTCAGTTGCAGAGTGCCCCAGGGGTCCATATTGGGTCCTGCTCTCTCTATCTTTTATCACTAGGGTATATCATTTGGAAACATTGCATCTCCACAGGGATGATGTACAGAAAAAGTTAGATGGGAATAACATTTAACAACAACCTTAAAACAGATACATTTAAACATAAACAACAACTTAGATTTTTACAAGATTATTGTAATGCTTTGTAGATTGGTCTTCCATAATCATCTTTGAACAAGTTACAGTTGATTTAAAATGCGACTGCTCATCCTTTGACTAACACATGGAGGAAATAACATATAACCCCTGTTTTGGCATTGCTGCACTGAATTCCAGTTAGTTTAATAGTTGATTTTAATTAGTGTTCTTTTGTTTGTCTTTAAAGCTTTAAATTATTTGACTCCCAAATACCTTGTTGATTTAGTCCCATTCTTTAACATACTCACTTAGATCCTCCCAGCATCTTCTTCTGTATGTACAGAGGACAAGAACAGAGGTGATAGCTGCTCCAGGGTTGTGGAATAATCTGCATTTTAATATAACATTTGCTACAAATCTTTTAAATCTTTGTTAAAAACTAATTTCCTGTCTTTGGCATTTAATTTCTAGAGGATGTTGAGTATCAGTTGTTATTCATTTGTATTTCTAGACATACATGTTTGTGAATTGTTGTTTTGTCCTGATGTAAAGCACTTTGTTAATGTTTCTTTGTAAATGGTGCTATATAAATAAACTTTATATTTGTATTTATTGAATAAATAAATGTTTATTAAAATGAACATTTAACATTTATGTTGCTTTGCGTGGCCAGGGGTAGCTCAGTGGTTAAGGTATTGGACTACGGTTTGGAAGATCCCAGGTTCAAACCCCACAACCACCAAGTTGCCACTGTTGGGCTCTTGAGCAAGGCCCTTAACCCTCAACTGCTCAGTTAATAAAAATGTAAGTCGCTCTGGATAAGAGTGTCTGCTAAATGTTGATGCATCAAGTCATTCTTCGCAGTTGAAAACACTGTATTTTTTAAAATAGCAGCTATTAAACCTTTGATTTTTTAAAAAATCTGACCTTATCCCTTGTCAACTGTAAAGCTACAACCCAATATCAATCCTCCTTTTATTTCCAAGGTCCTTGAAAAGAAAGTATAGCTCAGCAGCTTAGACTACACATGGAAAAGGAATAGGATGAAATGTATACAGCATATGCAATCTTTTAGTTATGGTTTAGCCTCATAACAGTACAGAGACAATACTGGCTAAATTAGTAAATGGCCTACAGGTAGCCTTCAAGACAGGCTTGTTTCTTGATCTCTATATTTGGTACCATAGATCACAGAAATGTATGTCTCTTTTTTGCCTCAAGTATTATCTGGGTAAGCAATATTTGTTTGGTTAACACTACTGTAACTTTTCAGTGCATAGAAAAATAGTTAGGTGATCCACATGGTTATGTTATAGGGGCACTGCTTATTTAAATTTATTTGCGGGGTACAGTTGTTCATAAACATAGTATTAGTTTCCACTGCAATGTGCCTAATTGTTTCAAACTGAATAAAATCTTAATTTCCTTAGATTTAAGACAGAATGTGTAAATAACAATATACTGTACATTGAATGGTGAGTAATATACCTGCATTAATAAATAAGCATTTCTGCTAGGGTCACAAGCAGCTAGACAAACTTTCTGGTTGTGTAGTAACTTCAGATACATGTACTAAATTATCACGCAAAACCTGAGGGAATATTTAGTACATTGTGAATCTTGCACTTCGTTCTTGGTCAGAAGGTGCAGGATCTTTATCAGTACTTCTACAAAGGCTTCTGAATCTTTAAGTCTTGATTGAAAGTCTTTCTGTTTAAGAAGACATTTTGTTAAATAACTTTATTGTTAGGTCAAGCTGTAGATCAGGGGGATTCTTATGCATAAGTAGTTCTGGTAAACTAGGCAATTTTGATACCTCTCTCATTCATTTATTCACTCAGATTTGTTCGAGTGATAATGGAATGGTGGCCTGCTTTATGTCCAAGAGTACCCTTATTTCTACTTTAATTTCTGTTTTTACCTTTTCTAGTATGCTGTCACAGTTAGACCTATTGGAGTACCTACTTGAAACCCCATTATAATGTTCTACTGATGGATAAGAGCATACCTACCTTGTCTCTCTGTCAAGCTGTAAATGTACTACTGCTTCCTGATGTGATGTCAGTGACAGATTTAAACACCCTTCTGCTGCTGTGGTTCCTCTTACCCTCTCATCCTAATTCTTCATCTGTTTGGAACTTTAACTCATTTTTCTCACCTTCTGCTGCTGTGAATTATACCACATTGATATTGATTTTGCACTTGCCCAAAACATTGCATCAATGAAAAATCTCACCTGGATCCTGAAATTAGGTCTATTTAATGACTGTCCTCTGCTTATCCCAGGACTCTTATTCACAATATACTCATGGTGAACTCTATTTGTCCTGCTTGA
This sequence comes from Clariallabes teugelsi, assembly GCA_030014215.1. Lineage (NCBI taxonomy): Eukaryota > Metazoa > Chordata > Actinopteri > Siluriformes > Clariidae > Clariallabes > Clariallabes teugelsi. The sequence goes on along the minus strand of JAQMYG010000008.1, from coordinate 20,486,526 downwards.
CTTTATTTTGCTACTCCAGGAATAATTTATAATCTCACTATCCAGTGGCACCCAGGATGGTGTTGGTGGTAGGAGAGTCATGGTGCTGGCTTTGGCTTACTCAAAAAGTTGAGTTCAATATTTGCTTTGAATAAAAGTGTCACATAAAATGTAAAATATAGCACTACAATATGTTCCATCCAAACAGCTAATCTGACAGCTTTCGCTTAAGGGTATCTGATTACAGATTGGGTTTCCTGCATCTAGTTCCTCTCAGGGTATCTTCCTCATGTTGTGTCAGCAATGAATGATGTTTCCTCACCACTTTTACCTCTTGCTCATTAAGGAACGAAGTCTGTGCTTCTAAAAAAAAAAAACTTGGTGACAATGTCGATTGCTAAAGTGGTATGCCATAAAATCGATTACAAATGAAGTGAGAAGGTGAAACGAGGTCTAGGTCACAGAACTCTCTGTCTGTTTTTCTGACTCTCTCGTATATCTCTGTTTCTGTCTCTGTCAGAGAATGCTGACCCATGTTGTAACCTGAAACTCTCAGATAAAGTTCTCGGACTGTTCTTTAACGCATTCTGGACAGAAAGAACACACTGCTCCCCTTAAAAGGCATTGAATATACTACTAAATATAACCTCGTTTACTCAATGTATGCTTAATTTAAATGTCATCGTTGGGATTTTAGCTGCATAGACTATATGATAATAATGTCAACAGACCTTTCATGCTGTTAATCTCCCATTCTAACTTAAGTTTAAAGTGACTGTGGCTCTGTACTGAAGTGCATTATCAGGCTGGAAGTAGCCATTAGTTCATAAATTATACATCAACATACAAGCAACAAGTTGTAGAAGTATATTAAGGCTAGGTTAAAATTTTAAATCACAATGGGAGAAGGGAAGATTTATTTAAAAAAAAAAAAAAACAATGTAGCCCATGTTGGCCAACATTCCCCACATCTTCACACCAGTTAGGACTGCTGATGCAAGACAGATTAGTTCCATGGATTCATGCTCTTGGTGCTAAATTCTGACCTTACCAATAGTCTGCTAGCAGAAATAGAGAGGCCAAACTATGTTTTTTTTCCATTTTAATGGTAGAGTTTTAGTGAGAAGGTTCCCACTGTAGCTCAGTTTTCTGTTCTTGGTTGATATAAGTGGAACCCAATGTGTTATTTTGCTGTCAAAGTCACCCGCCTCAAAGATATGACATTTTATGCAGTGTGAGATGCTTTTCTCACTCACTCATTGTCTATACCACTTTATCCTGTACACAGGGTTGCGGGGGACCTGGAGCCTATCCCAGGAGACAAGAAGCAGGGTACACCTCATTCACACACTATGGGTAATTTGGGAACACCAATTAGCCTAATCTCCATGTCTTTGGGCTGTGGGAGGAATCCAGAGTACCTAGAGGAAACCCACCAAGTATGTGGGAACATTCAAACTTTATGCACGCAGACCCAAGGTAGGAATCGAACCCAGGAATCCAGTCCCTGGAGGTGCAAGGCGACTAAGCCACCAAGTCAACAAGATGCTTTTCTGCTTAACACAATTACACAGAGTAGTTATCTGAGTTAATTTACCCTTCATTAATAAAGCATTTTCCCTATTCTGATGTGTGATGTGAACATTACCTGAAGCTGCTAGCTCATACCTCCATGATTAAATGCATTGCACTACTGCAGCACAATTGACTAATTACACAATTACATGAAAGAATGTAATGAATGTTACATGCAGTGTTGCTTGAGTACATTCACTGTCGTTGGTCACTAGAGGTTAAATAGGAAGCTAGGAGGCTGTTAACTGCCATCATAATCACAATAGCCCTGCAAAACAATCTCTGACCTACAATTCTTTTCATATTGATTAAGGTCATAACCATAAATCTTTCTTTTTCTCACATGCACAAAACAACTTACTGACTAACACACCCAGACTCACAATAAAAGATCTGATTGTTTCAGTGTACCTGAACAGTGGGTGGTCTTTGGGCTCTTTAAAATTTGTCTGTGAACAGGATTGCTGCCCTATAGGACTATGCTATAATGTAGGTAGCAACAACAAGTCAGGAAGGAATGAGAAAATCATCTTTCCATCATCCCTGTCATGGAACCATTGGAGATGTCAAGTCCAAGGCAGATTTGCTGGATTGGATGGATTTCCCTCAAGGATGCTTATAATAACACTGGATTGGAAGGGAAATGCCTTCGGCTGGAAGATTGACATTTAAAGTTTAGGATTTAGGATTTATAGTCACCGCCTGTCATGGAAGTAGTGCTGCGATGGTTAAGGCTGCAGGCAAGCAACTGAGATTTTATTTACTTAATGATGTAATACAGTGCTGATGGAACGTGTTTAGACACACTTTACCTTTCACGCTCATGTAAAAATGGATTTTAATACTTTTTTTTAATTATTTTACCAATATTCCACAATTACAAAGTTTAAAAAAACTGTTTTGAGTGTTTTGTTAATTAGTAAAAAATAAAGACGCCGAGCCGACTTTAGAACCTTTGGTTTGACCTTCTCATAGCTCTGGTGGATCCTTCTCCTGTCAATGTTCCTTAAGATACATCTTGTTGGGAGTTCACTTGTGCTACATGAATTCATTGGACATCATTGAGAAAGGCACCATAAACTGTGTATATGAGAGTGAAAACAAAGTCATGAGGTTGAAAAGGTAGACCTGTGAAACAGGATTGTGTGAGTTTTGATGGGAAAGCATTGCAGTAGGACAACCATAACTGCATCACTCCACCAATCAGACCTATATGGTACAGTATATAGGCCAAGCAGAGGCCATTTCACACTGAAGGGTACATGACAGCCTGCTGGGAGTTTGCCAAAAAGCACCTAAAGGGCTCTCAGACCATGAAAAAAGCAAAATCCTCAGGTCTGATGACACAAAGATTGAATTATTTGGAATCAACGAACCAGCCACTGCATGTCACCTTATTAAAACCACTCCTACAGTCAAACACAATGGTGGCAGACTGGGAGACTAATCAGAATAGAGGGGAACTTGCTGCAGGAAAGAGGAGGTATTCTGAGTGAAAAACTTCTTGCGAGTGCTCAGGATGTAAAACTGGGGTGATTGTTTGATTTTCAACAAGGCATTGGCTTGTCTGTTCAGTACATGTTCATGGCTACACAACACAAACAGGCTAGGAATCTATTTTTTTTGATGTTTTAAAACTTGTTCATGGATTAATCTTGGTCAATTCTCAATTAGATGGGAAAAAAACTAAACCTTTGCTGTTTGAATGCACAGAGACTGGCTTGCCATGATGCGGTTTGCTCCAATAGAAAGAGAGAGAGAGAGAAAGAGAGATTGTGCGTGACCATGAAAGCCTTTACTCTATGTCACTGTGGAGATATTTAACTGGGACTGGGAGACTATTTGGCGTAGAGGGAAACATAGATGCAGAAAACAAAGAGTTATCCTGAGTGACAACCTTCTCTAGAGTGGCAGTATCTTAGATCTGGGTGATGATTTACATTTCAAGAATACAACGACCCGAAGTACACTGCCAGCAATACACAAAAGTACCTTCAGAACTACCCTGTGAAAGTCCTGGAGCGAACCAACCAGTATCTGGACCTGAAACTAATAGAGCATCTCTAAAGGGACCCTTCCCATACAAACTGTTTGAGCTTGATAGTGATGGGAAGTGTAGATCATTTTAGTGACTCGGTTCTTTGAATCTTGTTCATCAAAATGAAGGAATCTTTTTTTGAGTCATTTAGTATCAATAAAATGTTCAATGTATCAATACAATGTTACATTTCCAATAAACAGACACCCAACAAGTCTACATACACAAATTTTGGCTATATTTCCAGTAATGAAAATATTACAGTCTAGCTAAGGACATATTATAATAAACAGAATGAGCAACTCATCTTCTGAGAAGAACCGCTCAATTCTGTTTCACTGCATAATGTCTATGGGAGTTACATGACAAAAGAATGAACGATTCAGACCAGAAGATTTGAGAGGTACTCATTTCCTTTTAATAACCTATGGAGATTTCGCGATGATTTGCGCATGTTCGCCCAGAAGAAAATTAACAAATCACTCTCTGAGACTACTTGTTCTTCTGAGTCACGTTAAAGACTCATTAAAAAAGAATGAATCATTCAGGAATGACCCATCACTAGAGCTTGAACGATTCAGCCAAGAAGAATCGAAGAACCAAAGAACCAAAAAAAGGTGTTTTTAAAAGGTGATTTAACCATCTACTTAATCATAGGTCTGAATATTTATGTAATTACAGTCTTCCTATGCAAACTTGAAAGCACCTTGGATTAGAAGAGTCTCAGGACTGATATTATCAGAGAGTCAGGTGCATGACCAAAAACTACTGGCATATAGGGAGAAGTATTGCTGCATCACGGCTCCTGGGTCCCCAGTTTGATACCAAGCTTGGCTTATTCTCTGTGTGGCATTGTGTTTCTCCCATTTACATTTAATAATATGGTAGACCTTTATGATTTGTCATAAACTTGCAGTTTTACAACTCAGACATAAAAGTATGTCCTCCTAGCTGTCAAATCAGAGATAAACCATTTTTAAGGCTGAATTAATTAGGTGAGAAGTAAATGTAATATAAATGAAATATAATGTTTTATCATTTGCTAGCTAAGGTGGCTTATCAATAACACATGAGATTCTGACCACAGAGCCACCTTCTCAAAGGTCTTTATAATAGAAATATTTTTCTGGAAATTTCTGGCTGTCAAGAAAGTATAGTCTGCGGGAAGATGAATCGTTTCCCAAGGGAAGTGTAAAAACCTTTTTTTCGCTTTAAACCTGAAGGCAGTGTGAGGAAAATCTACACATTATTTAAGTCTTCACTGACTCCTAAGGTTGGATTGTATCCTGTATTAATGGTAAATTGTCATTAAGATAAGGCTAATTGGTGTTCCTAAATTGCCCATAGTATGTAAATGAGCGTGTGAGTGTGTGTCCTGCGAGGGATCGGCATCCTGTCCAGTCTGGACCCCACCTTGTTCCTAAGTTACCTGGGATAGGCTCCAGGTCCCCCGTGACCCTGTATACAGGATAAAGCGGTACAGACAATGAGTGAGTGATTGAGTGAGCCATATATAAGAGGCAACCTATTTTCTGGGTTTTTCATTCATGTCCTCTCAACTCAGAATGACGTGGATAAAAATTTTTTTTTAAAAGTAAGCCATTGGTAAACAATCTAGGGCTGACCCTCAAATTAATTCACCCTCTCTATTTAAATGCACTATATAGTGGGTGGAAATAAAGCATTTATTGCAGTATATTGTTGTTTGATTATTTAGCACTGTATAGTTTGGGAATCATCTCTCCATCATCCAATATGGCCGGCGTTGACACATGATCATGAGTGAAAACATGGTGTTTTTAGCAGTTTGTAGCAGGACCGCTTGGAATAACATGATAGCTAATTGTACTGATTTGCCGTTTTTTACCTCTATGATCATTTACAGTATATAGAGGCATGGTACAACCTACAAAGCTAGGATGTTTTACAGTTGGCCACGGCAGTTCAAAATTTCAAGCACGTTTAAAAAAAAATTAAGGATAAACTAGGATTTCCTATGATCTTTACATTGCATCGTTTTGGGATCAAATTCAATTGACAGCATAAGTAGAAGAGTGAGAAAGGCGTATGAGGGTCAGTGTGTGAATGAGAGTTGGGTATGCAAGGTTCATGGCTTGTGTCTCAGATGGCTTGTTGGTGGTCAATGTTGAGGCTAAGAGTGCTTTCTTTTAAAGATAAGTGTGTAATATTAACCTTTAAGATGATTCCTTTTCTAAGAGCCTCCAGTGGTGTAGAATGAGGTTATGGATCTGTATGGATAATATACTGCATATCGATCGGCTATAACATTAAAACCATTGAACAGTGGCACCTGTCGAGCGGGGGTATATACTTAGTTAAATTTAATTTAATTAAATTTTATTTATATAGCGCTTTTAACAATGGTCATTGTCTCAAAGCAGCTTCGCAAAATTAAAAGAAGATTATGGAAATGTGTAGGAGCAAGTAAAAATGTGTATAGATAATTCATATACTATAATATATACATAATAAATAATGTACAGTACTACATTATTTATGATTGAGTAATTCTACTATATGCCGTTACAATATTACTCTACTGTCTACTGTTTCTTAATTTGTTCTGTTGTAAATCCATTGTATTTGGAGATTAAATTATTAAAATTATTTAATAAAAAGCTAATTCATGAATAATGTTGGGTTTATATTAAATTCATTCATCATAAAAAATTTCATGGTACATGAAAACTATTTCGGCTTAGAAACATTTTATCCATATCTGATGCAGAAAAGCTCCCATGTATCTAACCAGTTCTTCTCAATCCACCACACTCCTTAAGATCGCAGAACTCCAGACTTCTGGTAGTTCCTAGAATTTCAAAATCTACAAAAGGGGGTAGAGCGTTCTCATATTTATCTCCTAAGCTTTGGAATAGCCTTCCAGACAGTGTTCAGGGCTCAGACACAGTCTATCAGTTTAAAAGTAGACTCAAGACACATCTCTTTAATCTGGCATACACATTATTCACCCCATAACCTCGTACTCCAGTATATATAAATGCACACTCTCATCTAATGCTGCTAATATCCTGAACGACATCTATGCTAATTCTTTCCACCTGTTCCTTATTTTTCTACCCATCCCGAGGGATCTGGAGATTGTGCCAGCTCCAATAGACAAAGGCCGACCCTGCGAGGATCTTGATTCATCCAGAGAAGGACCAGCTCCAGCTGAATTCTGCTTCATGATGGTTTGGATTTACAGTACACATGAGCTCCTGAGCTCCCAGTGATCCAGACCCCTCTCTGTCCTCTGCATGTGCTGATTCATCCCTGTGCTGAACTGGACTCCATGATAACTTGGACAACTTCTGTTATACTGAACTTCCAACAGTCTAACACACATGATGTTGTTATATAATTCCTGTTACCCAAATGATGATGGGTTCCCTGTTTAGTCTGGTTCCTCTCATGCTTTCTTCCTATGCCATCTGCCAGGGAGTTTTTCCTTGCCACCTTCGCCGAAATTTAATTGGATTGAATATGTACTGTAGTAGCTAAATGAGGCACTGTGTACTATTAATCATCAAATCATCAAATCATCAAATCAAGTCAAACTGGGATTTGTCATCTCATGAGCAGAAGAAGCGATCCAAGCACATCCTGTTAGTGGCACTTGTAAGCGACACGTGTTTCCTATTTCCTCCTGGTGCTACTAACGTGTCAGGCCACGTGAATCATGTGTTAAGCAAAATGTCATGCAACCATGTTAGTGTAAGCACAAGCAGTGTTGTGATGAAATTTCTTGTGAATGAAGGCCGATTGACCTTTAAAGAAGACTTCAAGCACAGTACAGTGATGAGACTCTTCGCAGCAGTAAAACATTTGAATGGTGCAAACATTTTAAAGAAGTCTGTACATCAGTGAATGACGATCCTGGCCTTGGAGGCTCGGAAACCACCGCAGTCATTCCTGTGAACATTCAGCGAGTGGAATAAATGATCCTTGAAAATTGAAAGATAATTTCAAAGTCAAACTTGCATGAAGAAATGCTTCTGTACGGAGAGCGTTCTCTGCAATTTCCAACTGTTTGGGCCATTAAATGAGTTCCTGGGAGGCCAGGAACTCATGGATAACTTTCTACCTTGACAGCATCCAAACACTGGAATGGTTGCATTAGTGTAGCAGGGGATTATATAGAGAAATAAAGGTCGTTTTTACTCTCAGAACTGTGTTTGACTTTGGTCATTACTATACTCTCATATCACTATATATTAGAACAATACATACAGTATACAGAAGGGCACAAAAATGTATAAACAATTCAACATGAAAAATATATGCCTCCCTTTTGCAATGGTGAGACTACTGACATCTTTATAGGAAACATAATACTACACTGTCATAATTCAATACATATATGAAAAGGGGCATAAATAACTACTGTTGAACTGTATATCATTTTTTTGTCCCTATGTATGTGGTTGTTTACTATTATAGTAATACTGTACATAGCAAATAATGTGCTATAGTAATATGTCAACTAACCAGGTTTTACTATTCACTAACACAAATCCTGCCTGAACTAAGTACATGAAAATTCAGTATACCTCCAGGTGTAACTCGTTGACAATTCCATTATTATCCATAGACCACCTGCATGTGTGTGCAGCAGACGCTCTGCTTCTTTCAGGGGCTCTTATCTTCCACTTTGCATGATGAAATTATACACTCTTACATCACTCTAAAATGAAAAAAGAAAAAAAAAAAAAAAACTCACTCACAAACCAAGCCATGGTACTGAAAGGCTTAGCTTTTAAAGATTTTTTTCCTCCATTTCTAACTGAAGGAGGTTATGTATAATATGAAGTGTTCTAGACTTCCTGGAGTCTAAACCTGTGTTTCTTGTCTGCCCTCCGAGATATCCGTCTTGACACAATAAGTGTGCTTTTGTATTTTTTTTTAATAAACTATGCCGTGTGGTACTGTAACTGAACAGACACTGAAACAAAACCAACTATAAGCCACCTATAGGCTGATGGGGCGGGCAGCTTTTTAGCAATGTTATCCCACATGAACAACACGTATTACTCAATGTGTTTCAAAGTAAATTTGGGCCTCTGGGATAAAACTCTTTCCTTTTCTGCCTTTGATTTCAGGATCAGGTTATGGTTCAAAGAAGCATTTTTTAAATCTCTATAGCTTCTTTTTCTTCCCAGAAGGACCAGTGTGGATTAAATTTAAATGCTTATTACATCTCACATAAAAGAAGCAGTATTTTATGAACAATAGCCCAAATTAGTATGAATAGGCCACCTTGTTTGTTTTTCCTGAACAATCAGAACAATTAAGCATGTGGGTTTTTTTTTTTGTCCTCAACAATTATATTACAATGTATATGTTATTACACATGTAAGAACTGAAAATTGTAATGGCTATATTTATTTTATTATTATGCTGTTTTTAATTATTATGCAGAATGCAATTTGAAAACCTTTAATGCGTCATAATGAACATAAAATCCGAAACATCTATACATATACTGAATATAAAGATCACTCACTCACAGCTTTATACATCTGTATACAGAGTCGCGGGGGGCCTAGAGACTATCTTAGGAGACTTGCACAAGACAGGGTTCACCCTGGGTGCCAATTCATCGCAGGGCACATACACACTCACACACACACACTACGGGCAATTTGGGAACGCAAATCACCCTATGGACTGCATGCCTTTGGACTGTTAGAGGGAACCAGAGCACCTGGAGGAAACATGCAAACTCCATGCATACAGACCTGTGGCAGGAATCCAACCCGGACCCTGGAGGTGCAAGCGACAGTGCTCACCACTAAGCCATGTAAAGCTGTGCATATAAGGATAATTTTTTAAAAAGAGAAACACAATTTCAAACCATAAACATATTTAGCATTTCATTTATTAATAAAAATGCCCTATTTTGAGATTTTGAGACTTAGGTTGCTGTCTCGTCTATTAAACTTATAAGTCTATGCATATGTTTGTGCCTGCGTTTTATTTGAAAGTGCCAGAATTGCCCACCAGAGCTGCTGTTTCAGTGCTGTTTTCTTTCTCATTGTAATTCCACAATTGCTCAGTAGATTTAAAGTCAATGGGCCATGATTTTTTTTCTCTCTCTCTCTCTCTCTTTTCGTACCCATTGCAACCATGGAGTCAATGTTTTTCATGCAGTATGAGATGATGCATTGACCTGCATGAAATTAGTTTTATTTCAGAAAGCGCAATTCTTTCTTTTGGTCATTCAGGAACTCCACATATATTGCAGAGATCATTTCGACACCTTCAGGGACTATTAAGGCACCTACCATCTCACTCTCTAACATTCTGACTTAAATCATCACTCTGCCACCTCCTTGCCCCGAGGTCTCAAATTTTGTTGGAAAAGGGTGGCCATTCACCACATGTCCAGAACTCTATCAATTTTGTTTGAAAAATATTCGTATGACCTCTGAATCTCTCACAAATCTTTTCAGTTTCGTGGTCTCTATTCAGTTTTCGTGGAATATCACTTTTTTAAGACCTTGTACTATTTCATGGTCTTCAGAAAGATATTTCTTACTCCCCATAACGCAGGGGAACTGTGACTTGCTTAATAATGTGGAATAACCTCTCTTAAGCAGGTTTAATTAAGATCACATGGCAAACTAATTAACAAGCCTGCCTGAGACTAATACCAATTATCTACAACATTCATTCATTCATTCATCTTCTATACCGCTTTATCCTGTATTCAGGGTCGCGGGGGGCCTGGAGCCTATCCCAGGAAGTTTCGGGCACGAGGCAGGGTACACCCTGGACAGGGTGCCAATCCATCGCAGGGCACACACACATTCACACACCCATTTATCTACAACATATGAGGGAAATTTTTTTTTTGAAAAACTGAAACCTACATTTTAATTTATTTTAAATGCTACTGATATGTCACTTGCATAATAATTTGGAACTTGGTGTATCCAGCTTATTGAATGTATCATTAAATACCGTACACCATTTGTTTAGTTTTTTCACTGCAATTTAATGAGGCCATCTACTGTTCATATCAGAGGTTAAAAATCAATTAATCAATTATTTCTGATATAAGTCACTTTGTGGTTAGCACTGTCGCCTTGCACCTCCAGGATCCGGGTTCGATTCCCCCTCCTCGGGGGCTGTGTGCATGGAGCTTGCATGTTCTCCCCATGCTTGGTGGGTTTCTTCCAGTTACTCTGGTTTCCTACCACAGTCCAAAGTCATGCAGATTAGGCTAATTGGCGTTCCCAGATTGCCCATATTGAGTGAATGTGTAAGTGAATGTTAACCGGAGGTCTTACCACAGTCGTAAAAACGGGATTAAATGCATTAGTCACCATTGGCCTCCACAGTTTCTAGTTGGAGAATAGAGGTTCCTAGATAGATGGATGAGGCACTATATCAGTATTCAGATGGTAGAAGTTTCCAGCTGTCTGGATGATTCTAGAAAAACGATTCTAGATGAGGCAACTGTGGCGAGACAGTGCCTTAATACTATGGGAAATTCCAAGCAAAACTTTAAATGAAAATTGAAAACTTTAAATTGTAAATAAAAGCTGAAACAATTTTTTTTTTTTTTAGCACCCTTATTTTGGAAATAAAGTAGATACACTTATTGATGTAACACATGAAATAGAGTTGCAAATTTGTAAAATTATAAACTTTTGTCCTCAACTGTAGTTCACTAAAAAGTCAGACTCTTGCTACAGATATTACATTTATGCTAACTTAGCAAAATGAGTAGCTAGCCAATAATAATATGAACATTAATATTAAGAGTAATGTTTATGGCATTTGATAGACACCATTACATAGAGAGACTTACAAAAGTGCTCTGAAGTCTCTATCCGTAAATTCATTGTCACACTATTTGACTAGATCAGGGTCTGACTGCACCATCAGTTTAAAAACTCCATTATAAAAATAGCATTGTATGAAAAACATGCAATACAAGCCTGTTTAAAAAAAAAGTTTGGACAACTAAGGGAAGTTCATTCCACCATCTCAGCACCAGAACAGGGAAGAGACTTAATGCAGGCCATTCTTGTACCATGACAGATGGTTGGTCCACCTGAGTAATAATAAAGTATTGGACAGAACATTGTACAATACATTGTACAATAATTAATAAAATAATTACAGTAAATGCTCTGAAGTAAATCTGTCTGAAGTCTCTAAGATAGATTGAAAACAACTTGTTCTTCTGGGCTCATTCGGTATTTGTTGCCATCCATCTTGTCTTCAGCCCGGAGCAGTTACCCAGTCTCTGCTGATGAAACCGATCCCTTTAACATGATGCTCCCACCACCATGCATCACTGTGTGGATAATGTGCTGGATTTCCCTCTAAATCTAATACTATAATGTACTACCACGATTGTCCAAATTGAGTCTGTATCATAGTGGTATTTTGATTTACAGTTCCAGTCAAAAGTTTGGACACACCTTCTAACTGATTGTACATTTTCTACATTCTAAAACAATACTACTAATAGTACTAAGATTTTGAAACAAATAACACATGGTATTAGATAATTAAGTTAAAACAACAACAGTCAGTTGTTATTTTAAGACATGAAGGTCAGCTTTCCTGGAATAGTTTTTGCAAGAACACTATTGTCAGGAGTGTTTGAAAAACTCATCAATTACCATGATGAAACTGGCTCTCATGCAGACCATCCCAGGAAATCAAAACCAAAACCTACCTCTGCTGCAGAGAAGTTCATTTAGAGTTACCAGCCTCAAAAATGACCAGTTAACAGCACCTCAAATTAGAGCTGTTGTTGCATCCAGCATTGTTTTACAGAAAGAAAGAAAAATTAGGAAAATACATGAAATTAGAAGGTGTGTCCAAACTTTCGACCGGTAGTGTATTGTATTATTGTCGGATGAAAATAGTAGAATATTCAAATTATCTACTTATGTTACAACTGACCCAGATCCGCATTGCCTCTGGCAAATCAGCATCACATCCACCACTCCTCCAGAGTCTTCTGCTCTTTGACTTCCTCTTGGTTGGACCCCCTTGGCCACTATAATTTGTTTCTTTATATCAACTCGAAAGAAATACATCAGTGTAGACTTTAGTACTACAACTTACCCAGATGGCATTGCTGCAGTTTTCTCTTCCAAATACTTGACAAACCTGATTAAGCAGAAGCAATAAAACAATTTTCAACATCTGAGCATGTGTTTCAGCTTGTTTTATTGCTCTGTACATCAAGTGATGAAACTTTACTTTGTATCTAATTAGAAACCAGTTTGTTAACAGAGTATATCTGTACACAGTAAACAGATTGTACAAAATGTATCCAAATAGCTTCTGGAGATGAGAAATCGACAGCTAGTTACCAACATCGACATCTGGATCATATTTTACATAAGCGATGTACAGGCCCAGGAATTGAAAATATATATTTTAATCTACTGCAAAACTCTTATACCACTTTGCTGTAGAAAGTATGTGTTTAGCCAGGGGGTAGAATTCATTTTCCATAACAGTGGTTTAGTGCAGGCAATGATTCAAATCACAGGTTTCTATTCAGTGTGCTTGGTTTAATATGGTACATGTTCTGGATTAACAGCTAATTCACAGTGATTTGAATAGTGGATGCTTATCATAATCTAATGCTAATGATAAGCATTTTCACAGATACTGGTGAGGTTTTCTGTATGCAGGAGGCACTGATTTAACATTTAGGGAAGGAGTCTCCAGTGTTGGCTGCTTATTAATGCTTATTTCTTTGTGATGTGAAAACTTTGTTTTGTTTTGTTTTTTTGTCTTAACTTTCAGGGGGGGAAACAGTAAGACCAGTGAAGGAAGGACTGTTTATAGTTATAACGGGTCTAATTTTTCATGTGGATGTTCCACCAACTAGAAAATGGTTAAAAAGCACAACTTGTCATTTATTGAATGAATGGTATAAAACACTTTTGGATGTGTAGCCAACTTCTGCAAGGTAACACTAACTCCACATTACATTGTTGATTATAACCCTATAACAGCATGAGTGTTTTTTTCCTAACAATATTGCACACGAAACATGAGGCGTGAAAGAACTTACAGTAGATGGACACACCGGTTGCGTCCTTGAACTCCTCAGAACCTTAGTATGTATTTCTCAGCCTCATTTACAGAATCCCTGACAACAAAACAGCCTGAAGTTATATAACGTTCAATCCAAGCAGTTCCCCCCTGCTTTATCCTTGACATTGGTACAAGGCCTGTGCTTGGATGTGAAGTTTGGCATTTTGCAAAGAACCTTTCGCTATGGATTTTAATCCTTTCGGAGGACAGTCCCTGTATAGAATGACCGTGACCAGAATAATGAGCTTATGGAAGATGAATGAATGTGCTGCCTTTGGTCTGTTTTTACAATGTGTGCTTTCAGCAGTCTTTTAAAATGATTACTACTCAATTATTATTACTTGTTACACAATATGAAATGATTACAATAAAATCTTGGCTGAATTTTATCTCACACTGAGCGAAGACTTCATGTCAAATTATACAATGAAGATTATAGAACAATAAACCTGTCTTTATGACATTCTGCAAAATTTACCAATCAGTGCGATTTGGGCTTGTGCGGGAAAGTCATTTAAACAGAAACATTCTTTCTGAGGTAATAATGATATTTTTTCTGTCTATTAACAAGTTTTGTTTTCATTTCGCCTTTGATACCACATTCGTACCTAGCATCCATGTCATCCTATGCTGCCTTTAAATGAATGCTGAAATTTTAAATTAACAATGTATGACACTGCCAGAACTCTTCTGTCACCAGCTGCCTTTGGTCACATGGCACTAAATCGGTCATCAGCCCACCACATTACAGGGTTAAGCCTGACGTCCTGAACTCGCAACCAAAGACTTCTTTTATGACGTGTAAAACCAATTACAGCCAAAAACAATCCTGTGCATTTTATGCCAATTAATTAATTGATGTTAATTATAAGATTTCCTTGGCAGTTAAGTTAAATATTTGCCACTCCCACTTTTGACCTTGTGAGCGTTTTCACCATTCGTGTGCTGTAGGTGTTTCAGACATCTAACTAGAGAAGGGTGTCGACCAGGATGTGTTAAAAAACAATATTGAGACTCATCGAGAGTTGCGGACAGACTGGAAAACACAATCACTACGTCAGCAGCTGTGTGAATCATACATGTGTGAGACAGAAAGAGCTAGACAGAAAGAGACAAACAGTGAGACTGTGGGCATTTCAACAATTAAAATAAGCTCCAGACCGGACACAGAGTAAATTAATATTGCACTCATTATCTTTTGCATGTAAGGCCTTCTGAACGAACAGGTCACGTAGGGCTGCGTCCCATTTCACAAAGTCTGTTAGTCGGATTAATGACGAAACCACTGATCCCTTTTTTTGGGGGAGGGGGGGCGGGGTGAGTCATACCGGTTTGCACAAATCCCACGTGATGTCACACAGCAGTTTCTCGTTTTAGTTATGTATAAGAGTCTTAGTCCTTAGGGGCGAGTTCCACTTCCTGGGTTCTCATTAAGATCTTTCAAACAGTTAATTGAATGGTCTATTAAGGGCAATTAGGGTCCATTTTAAATTTACACACACAGCAAAATCCGCAGAATTAACACATACGGTGATGAATTACCTTTTTCACTGGTGCATTACATTTACAATAAAGTCACTGTCACATTGTAGCTTTAGTGCTTACAGGGACAACATTTACATAAACATATTTATTGTTGAGCATAAATAAATAAATAAATACATTTATCAATAAATTAATTTGTTCTTAACATTCTAAAATAATGTCCACCACGCAAAGTTTGTTCCTTTTTACCATTAAGGCTTCTGCAGACAAGATGCCTGATTTCATTTTCCCTTTCAACATAAACTTTACTCCTGCACCTTAAACAATAGAATACAGGGTGTCGATTTAAGGTGCCGAATTAATGAACTCCTATGGAATAAAAATTTGCCATTTTTGAATACATTTTGTAGGTGTTAAAATTACCACCTACAGTGTCTCTATGACATTTACACCCTTTAAACCATTCTCATTATAATGAACAATAACTTTTGGTTTCAACATTAATTTAACAAGTGGTGCTGAATAAGCACTTACAAATGTTTTTTGTTCTGTAGTTTTGACAAAAACTTTAAATAGATTCTGCATATGATTAACACCTGCAGAGTTAACCTGACCCTTACAGCTTATTGCTGAATTTACATTAGCTGTGTTAAATTAACCTCTGAATGCACAGCTGGCACTCAGATACAGATGATGGATAGACATTGCATAAGAGATTAATCATTCTACAATCTGTGAAACAATAATAAAAATAATAAAAAAATAATAATAAGCAATAATAACAGATCATACTTATACAGTAAATGTGCTTTACATACTGTATAATTCCATGACCTATAAATGAATCCTTTATTATACTAAGTATTAATTAATTACTTATAATATTAATTTGATCATTTTATTAACATTAAGGGTGTGTAAAAGCAACATAACAATAATAATAATAATAATAGTAATAATAATAATAATAATAGTAATAATAATGAGTGTGTATGAATTATTTTGAGTACAAAAAGCTGAAAATGCAACACTTTCACATGTAACAGTTGGACATTAAAGGTGCCGGATTTTGCTGTGTATTTAAACTCGCTCCTACTTGTTGCACGGGACTTCAGCGGATTCCGTTCCTGCTGAAAGGCGTGAGTGTGCCCAGGCTGATTTCCGCCGAGTCCGTCACCGCGACCTCTTCCTCCTCTTCCTCGCGGCGCGAGAGCTGCGAGATTCGGTCGAAGGTGTCCTCGTGGTCCGTGCACTCCACCACGTTGGGGATGATGTTCACGTACGCGTCGGCGATCTCCTTGTGCACCAGCGTGTCGTGGTTGTACGACACGAACTCGTTGCTGATGTTCACGGTCTCCACCGGCGTGCTCGCGCACAGGCGCCGGCATCCCAACAGGCTCGCGAAGGCTCTGCGGAACTCGGCGTTGAACGCGTAGATCACCGGGTTGAGCGAGGAGTTCGTCCAGCCGAACCACACGAACACGTCGAAGGTGGTCTCGCTGACGCACGGCAGGCCCGCGCGCCGGTCAGCGCTGCTCTCGCGGCGCCTCGAGCAGAACGGCACCATGCAGTTGAGGATGAAGAACGGAAGCCAGCAGCACACGAACACGCCCATGATCACGGACAGGGTCTTGAGCACTTTGGTCTCGCGGTTGATGGAGGTTTTCAGCGTGCTGTGCTGCTGCTGCTGTTGGTGCTGGTGCTGGCACACGAGCGCGCGGCTGCCGCTCCTGCAGCTCTGCGCGTGTTCCGCGGCGCGCTCCAGAGACGCGATTCTGCCTATCTGCATCTGTGCGATGCGGTAGATGCGAGTGTAGGTCACGATCATGATCGCTACGGGGATGTAGAAGCTCACGAGCGACGAGGAGATGGCGTACTCCCGGTTTAAACTCGAGTCGCAGTTGTTTTGCTCGGCGTCCGTGAGAGCGCGCGCTGTGGTGCCGGTGCCGTTAAACCCTCGCAGGATTTCAGCCCCGGTGCTGGCTTTGTGCCAGTTCAGCTGTATCGGTATGAACGAGATGAGCACGGACAGAGTCCACGTGACGCCGATCATGACAAACGCGGCGCGCTGGGTCATCTTGCGCTCGTATCGGAACGGGCTGGAGATGGCCCAGTACCTGTCCACGCTGATCACGCACAGGTTGAGGATGGACGCCGTGGAGCACATGATGTCAAACGTGACCCAGATGTCACAGAACGCGCCGAACGGCCAAAACCCCGCGACTTCCGCCACGGCTTTCCACGGCATCACGAGCACGGCCACGAGGAGGTCGGACACCGCGAGAGACACGATGAACGTGTTGGTGACCTTGGAGCGCAGGTGGCGGAAGCGCAGCACGGCCGCGCACACCAGCACGTTGCCGAAGAGCGTGCATAGCACGAGCGCGGAGAGCGCGCACCCGGTCAGCACGCGCAGCGCCAGATCGCGGCGGGCGTCGTCGCCGTTTTCCTCCTCCTCCGGCTCGCTGCGGTTCCGCATGCTCACGGCGGACGGCGGTGTCAGGTGCGCGCGTGAAGCGGCCGCGGTGACGGCAGCGCATCCGTTCCGCTACCGGAGAGCAGCACGCACGCGTGAGGCACGGCGGCGGAACGTGCCATACTGAAGTTTAAGAAAGAAAAAAAAACGGTTTAAGTGGTCTGAGTCACGACATTGTTTAATTTGACTTCAGTTCAAGGGATAGAAAGAGTTTCCGTGACACCACAGAGCTCTGAGCGCGCAAACTGAGAATCAGATCCGCAAGAGAGAGAGAGAGAGAGAGAGAGAGAGAAGGGGGCAGAAAAACGAGAGAAAAGCTTAAAATAGAGTGAGGTAGGGGAAAGGGGTTGGAAGAGAGAGAGAGAGAGAGAGAGAATGAGTGGTGTGAAGGAGTGCATATAGGGGAGGGAGAGAGAGAGAGAGTTAAATATGCCTGATTAAATATGTATTTGAGAGTTAAATATGTCCTTGTTAGAAAAATATATATTTTTTAAATATCTAAGAAATTTCTGTTGAACAAACAGTGCCTGGCAAGAACAAAATACACACGAAGGACAGAAAGATAGGAAGAAAAGATTGTGAGAACATTTCTATAGTTTTACCTCACACTATTTCTAAGTGAACTTATACAATTACAAATACAAAAACATGTAATACAAATATATATATATATATATAGTTTGTTTGTACATTGGTCAGACCAGAAACAAGTCTCAGAAAAAATTCCATCACTATGTCTGTCTGCCCCGTCAGATTTTGTCAAAGCATCATATAAAACTGGCTCCACAGAATTTAATGAAACTTAAGACTTACCAGTACTTTGACATTTGCCTGAAGTTACACCTGTGCCACAAATGAAATCACAAAAGTTGAGAAGATATTTGCCAGATTATAAACTGCATAGGGCACGTGCATCAAACTGTGGGCACATCTTAAATCAACTGCTGGACAGAATTTTATTAAACTGTGGGCAGTATTTTATATGTCTGCCTGAAATTTAATCTGCACCATAAGTGAAATCTAAATGTTGAGTAAAGGTGATGTTATGAACAGTTAGGTGCTTGATTTAATAATCAGCTTTAAAATAAACTACTAATTAGTTACTTGCCCAAACACCTGCACAAATAGATATTAATTGAAAAGATTTCTCATCTGTGACTTACTCTCTGATTACTGAACATGGAGTGTATTTGGCTGACCACGAAAGAAGGAGAACTTGGCTTAAACAAGCGTAAGATACTCAACCCTGCTAAATTTTATTTCTTTGTATTAATAAGTTAGGCAGAGAGTTCTGCTGTAAAGAAACATTATTATGAAATAATAATATCACTTATTACATTAAAGCTGATAAGCTTATTTTTAGCTTTAACCTTTTACTGTAACTATTTCTAAAAACACTTTTCCCATCAACAATGTGTACTTACACTATTTTTTAATAAAATTATATCAGAGTTATCAGTGCCCCTGTTTTAGAATTGTGCAAAATTCTCCTACAGTATAACGTATTATGAGCCTTTAGAAAACGCTACAGAGTGAAGAACATGCGAGCGTACCTAACACAGAATCTCTTCACATCCTCCTGGGGCTTGGACTCTACTCTTCAGTTCAGACACACATGGTTTATGTCAGGAGATTGCAATGGACATGTCAAAAGCTTGACTGAAGCTGTGGATTTTTATGTATGTTTTGTCCTGCTGGACAAAGCAACCACATCCATTTTTGCCCACTCTTGCCAGAGTCAGACAGGTTTTCATTTTATTTAAAATTTGCAAACAGAGTCCATTGTGCCATGTCCAAACAATAAGGGGCCTCAATTATCATTCTTTTATTAAAGTTGTATGTAAAAGTTTGCCTAAGCTAAATAAAATAAAAAATATATATAAAATACACCAAATATATGCTTTATGGATGACAATCACCCACACATTGCAAAGCATGCAAGGCGCAGCTGATTTGCATCAACAAAACCCTGCGATAAACCCTGTGATGTTGAATGGCAAGAAAATAGTTTCTTATAGGAAGAAAATGATGTTATGATTTCTTTCAGCTGGTCTTTTTGTGTGGCAGAATAATTGTACTACACACATCTTTGGTAGATGAAGACTCCGGGAATTTGAAGCACAATATTGAAATTATTTTGAGTTTCCTGATATCAACACAAAGTCAAACTTATGCATAAATGTTAAAAAAAATATATATATGTGCATACACCCACTTAGATTAATAATTCAGTGGTCCAAAAAAAACTAAAATGTCTACATACTGTACATACAAGCTATTGGGAGGTGTAGCCACTTTGCCAAGGTCAGGAAAAAGACCTAAACTGTCATCCTGAGCTGAGAGAAAGTTTGTTCAGATGGTGAGGAACAACCCAGGAACCACCAAGGCAGAGGCCTGCTATGAACTGGAACCAGTGTCAGCGTCAACAGTCAAGTGAGTTTTACATCACAATGGAGTGAAAGCCTGCTGTCCAAGAAAGATACCTCTGCTCCAAAAAGACTTTCAGGTTTGTCTGAAGTTTGCAGCTGACGACATGGACGAAGAAAAGGCCTGGTCAGGGAATGGTTTGACCAGAGGAATGTTTGGAAGAGAAGTATAAGGCATAAGACTGCAAAAACATGGTATCAGCTATCAAGCATGGTTGGAGTGGCATCATGCTTTTGGGGTTGTTTAGCTGCTGGCAGATCTGGTGCATTACACAAAGAGGATGAAATAATGAAAAAGGAGGACATCCTGAGAATTCTTCAGCATAGCCTCAAGTCATCAGGACCAGCAAGACAATGACTCCAAATATACATCAAGGCAGGTTGTGGCAACCCTACAACAATAATCCTTGGAGAAATTTCCTTCTCTGTGGCTTCCTCAGAAAACACTTGCACACTTCTGCAGGCAGGTCCATAACCATGTTCATATTTTTCCATAACCCACTTTACCACACTGACCAATGATTTTGGAGCTCACCATGCCTTCCTGCATGAACATGGTCGTCTGAGGAGACTCTCTGCCACCCATTCACCCCTTCATTTTCTAGGTCGCCAAGCGTCAGGGTTCTTGAGTAGATTGAATTTCATTCCCCTGTTCACTGAAGCATAAAGATAACATTGGCTCTCAAATTCATGTTAATCAGTGTACCATAGAAAGGATACTGCAGTGATTACACACACACACATGAAGGTTCATTGATCAAATAGGCAAGGTCACACAACACAACAGAATGAAAGCACAAAAAAGCCATTGTGGTCCTTAACAACAGCATATTAACAAGATGAAAGACTTTCAGGCAGAATAGAAATGAATGAAATTACTATCATTGCAGCCCGAAGATAATTGGTTTAAATCGTAGAACAAGCATGACATCAGCGGAAAAAATCATCCTTCGTCAACTATGTTTTCTGGCCCAGATGTAAAGTATTAAATTAGTCTTGGCAGTGACAGATTAAACGTCAGTGTGTAACAGAAAATCAAATCAGGAAGAAAAACTTTCTATCTGCTTTAGCATGTAATGTCCAGTCAAGACCTTAAGGACATGGTGCACTCTAGTGGCCATGGTAATAACTTGGGCATGCAGTTACCACAGTGCTAAACTGGAGGATTCAGTTTTCATCATTTCATTAACACTAAATAAGAAACCACAGACATAAAGCATTTGAGAATCAGAATTTTTACTCTTTACCAATTTCCAATGATCTGGTGTGAAAACATCATTCATGAACATTTTATTCATCTTTAAGAACTGGTGGTGGAAAAAACGGAGACGACTTTTAGACTCTGGCCGTGTTCTCATTGCGAGTCCCAGCTGAAGGACGAGTCAGAGTGGAGGGCGGGCTTTAGAGGATGGGGCGGAGCCTTCAAGTTCAAAGTAAGGGGCTTGGATATAAAATGATGTGGAACGCTAGAGCGCAGATCTGGGAGAGACGATGAAGATGAAGAAGAAGAAGATTGGGGGGAGAAGAATGAAGTGGAAGCATCGTCGTGAGGGGCCAGAGGTTGTCTGGAAGTTTCCGGAGGAGGCGGAGCAGAGGAGGGATGAGGAAGGGCACAGAGTTCAGTCTGATTGTGGGAATGTGGAGAGTGTGGTGACTGAGTGGCTGAGGTTACGGTGTGTGTAGGATCTGTGTCGGTGGAGGCCGCAGTGTGTGTTTGGGCGTTGCAATGGGAGTTTCGGTGACGGCGTAGCACTGCGGTGCGCGTAAAACTTTTCCCACAGGTTTCACAGACGTATGGACGCTCACCTGTGTGTGAACGCACGTGCCGCTGG
The DNA here is from genome assembly GCA_030014215.1 of Clariallabes teugelsi. Lineage (NCBI taxonomy): Eukaryota > Metazoa > Chordata > Actinopteri > Siluriformes > Clariidae > Clariallabes > Clariallabes teugelsi. Next base: position 20,464,617 of record JAQMYG010000008.1, on the reverse strand, counting down.
AGGTCACCTGAGCCGGCGAAGCACTTACCTAAAAACAAGAAGCGGGTAAGGTTAAAGAGGTACACATTCACAGTTTTAAAATAAATTCACACTAATAAATAAATTGAATTGAAAGTCTATATTTCAACACATTGTCAGTAATGTTGATACTAATTACAATAATAAAAAAAAAAAAAAACAGATTCAGTTACTGTATGTATCGTGATTCTTCTGTATGGCGATTCATGTATCGCAACACTGACTACAAAATAGGTTTTTTTTAAATACATTTTTACTTTATATATGCTTCCAGTTGAGGTGGTAAAATGTCGCACTGCCTCTCTAATCCTACAGGTCTCATCTATCTACACATTGGCAGCCTGTACAGCGTCAAGTTTGTTTAGAATTGTAACACAATCTGAGAAAAAAAAAGGTAATATGGAATTGGGATACAGTAAATCCCCGCCTAACGAACAAGTTCTGTTCCGGGAGCATGTTCGTAACTCGGATTCGTTCGAAAGTCAGACAAAGTGAGTCTTATACACCGTTAACACAAATGTACAATATAAAGCAAAAAAAACAACCACGCAAATTTGGTGTTTTGGTTCGGCATAATACTTTCGCAAGACTGCACCTTCAAATCATGAGGGGAATCCCGGTAACGTAGAGGGGTCAGCTGACCTGATTTACAGGGAACTGGAAATGTCGGGGCATGACAACGCTACATGGTGTTTACTGCGCGCTTTTCCGAACTTAGGATTATTTACCATCGGGACAGCTTTACAGAACCATTTTATATCATCGTGCTCCTGGACACGTGAGCTACTTCCGCGATTTGTTCGTATCTACGAATGTTTGCTGATTCGAGGTCTGTTCATATCTGCTGAAATTCGCAACTTCGAATGTTTTATAAGTCGAGGACTTACTATATTTCTAAAAACGTGATACTTACAGAATCAGAATACAAATTGAATCGGCACATAAGTATCATAATAATATCGTATCGCAAGGCCCCTGTTGATTCCCATCCCTAATGGTGTGGGTTAGTGATAATGCAGGATCAGTGTGGCTCTAAGGACATCATTCCTCCTATTGTAAAGCCAGATAAAAGACTGCTGTGTGTGTTCGTGCGTGCGACTCACCGCAGGTCTGGCAGCAGTACGGTTTCTCTCCGGTGTGTCTCATTGTGTGTTTGATTAGTTTTCTCTGCATGTTGAACGACTTGCCACACTGATCGCAGATAAATTCTTTTTCTGAACTGTGAGTCTTCTTGTGCTCCTTCAGATTACTGAGGTTGCCAAAACCTACACATGAACACACATAGAAATACACACAAACACACACACACACATTTAGTTGTTGTCTTAGAACCTCCTATTCCAAACAGGAGCTGATGCAATCACAATACTTGTTTTTATTTCAGAAGAAAAAAAATGGAGTTAGTAAGGGAATCCTGATGCAGAGCTTATCAGGAGACGTGCCTGGAACATGCTGTGTAGTTTTGGTCAGATGCAAGTGGGACCCTACTACTGTACAATATCTCAGTTGATAAAATCTAAAGGTTGTGATACTTGTTCCTTCTGTTTATCCTGTTGAAATAAATGCAATAAACTCCTGAATTCTGAGCCCTTATTTAACAAAGGTACATTTCTATTTTGCACTTTTTCAACAGAGAACCTTCGCAGCAAAACCAAAAGTAAAAGTTTTTGATCCCTTTCTTTTAGTGTTAGCCTGACCCCTAACTAAAATGATAGCGTACAGACATAACAACACATTAATGACAAGTATCCAGGCTGAAACACGTAAACTTTCTCAACAAAATGGACCTTTTGCTCCTTCCTTAATGTGTTAAAATAAATATTCTGCACCTTTACATGGTTCCTTTGTGCCTTCATTCCCTTGGACTTGAACAAAAGATTAATGCTTTATTAATATCTCTGTGTAACCTCTCAGCAAAGACACTTACAGATCAAATACTGACAGATGTGTCACTGTCCTCTCTTGCATTTCATCTGCACACTGTTATTTGTACAGCCTGATCTACTGAAGGTCTGCAGTTTCAGCGTACTGCTTGGATTATGGGCCGTGAGCATGAACCTCCAAATGCTGTATAAACGAAGGTAATAAAAAGTGCCATGGAACATGCCCTATCATTTGCACAGTAAGATTGAAACAGATTGTTGAAATTAAACAAGTGCAGTAGAGATAGGGGGGAAAATGTGATTTAATTATGTATTTAACAATTCTTTCATCTGTTTGATGAATTCCCAAAAAACGGCACACTGACTCCAAAATCTATTTTTTAAAACAAATTTTTACTTTATATAAGTTTACATTTGAGGTGATAAAATGTTGCCACTATAATCCTGCAGGTTGCATGTTCTAGACTATTTACACAGCACAGCATCCTGTGTGGTAGGAGCTGTAGGTCTGCATGTACAAGCTTGGCACAGGTTTCACGCCAGATGCCCTTCCTGACGCAACCCTCCCATTTTATCTGGGCATAGGACCGGCACGGCATCCAAAGGTTGGGGTTTGGGTACTGGCTGGGAATCGAACCTGGGCCTTTCACATGGCAGGCGAAACACCTACCACTGAGCCACCAGTGCCCACTATCTTTATAAAACCGTGATATTTACAAAATCACGATACATATCGAATCAGCACCTAAGTATTGTGATAATATTGTATTGGATGGATCCCTGGTGATTCCTGTCCCTAGAGCGCAGTCTCACCAGTACATTTTCATAAAGACTGTCACCTTTTCTATAAAAAAAAAAAAAAGTGATGTCATAAGTTACTGTGACTGAAAAAGATGATTAAAAAATGATGACATAAGTTATATTTATGTCATACATACATGACATTTTTTTAATTTTATTGCAAGAAAAGATAGTAAATGTAATATTCTTTTATTATTTCCTATTAGCATTTATGCCTCCTTACTTCCTTTTATCTTTTCAAGGTCACAAACAGTCGTGTGAGCATTTCCCTGCATATCACACTGTGTATGGTTGTGTATGTGACAAATACAAATTTGAATTGATTTGTTGTTTTTTCCCCCAGGAATCCAGGAAATAACTGAACAGATGAGAGTAAAGGAACTTTCTCAAAAGCTGCAGCATGGCAAAAGGAAGGGTTTGCACTCACAACCTTCGAATCAGTATCCCAAATCTTTAACACCACCACCACTCCTTATTCGCCCCTGTGTTATATTAACCCAAAAAGTCAGACGTCACTACAGTCATAAAAGGTTGATAAAGTCATCAAACATGAACAGATTTCTCCCACTGTGAAGCGTTAACGTACAATACAAACTCGGATCAGAAAAATCCTGTGTGTTGGACCACTGCTGCTTCCTATCGCTTCGCCTCAGACGTAACCCTACGTTCACACTGCCAGCAGGAAACAAAGCGTGTTCGTCTTCTATTCAACATGACAAAATAAAGATTCAAATGAAGTAGCCTTTGGAGTGTGTATGTGCAGTTTGTAGCAAAAAGAATTAGGGACCTTTTTTTTTTTTTGGTCTCATTTTCAACTAAAAAAGCTTCATTCACAGACTTTGCATCTTAATTGCCTATTTGTTATGTTTTGTCCATGAATTAGTTGGCTCTTTTAGATGGGGTGGTTTCTATTTATATAGGAGGAACGCTCTAACTCTTGCAGTGCAATTTAATCCTTAAAACACCAGCGTTACTCATACAGTGAAACAAAGGCTGTAATCTGTTCCATCAAATGAATTCAGTGTTTTTAAATTGTACTTTGAGGGCACACCAGAGCAATGAACCCAGGATATTAAACTGAATTATATGTGTGTAATTGATGGGCATTTCTTCATTAACAAGCTAAAAATTTATTTAACTACAAGAGTGAGCCAAAAAGCCATGCATCTCTAAGTGTTGTAATATTACCTCTTTTTAATTTTCTTTTAGAAATATTATAATGAGGTTCATCTTAGCTCCCAAAGTACCGTACTGTAATATTGTGTTTGTACAGAGTCCAAACTCATGTTAGATGTTTTGGAGATAAAGTCAGAGAGGCCAGATTGAGGTGGTTTGGACATGTTCAGAGGAGAGATT
>JAQMYG010000008.1:20425480-20436546 GCA_030014215.1 Clariallabes teugelsi | reverse complement strand
TTCATGTTTGTGGCTGTAATGTGACAAAATGTGGAAAAGTTCAAGGGGGCCGAATACTTTTGCAAGCCACTGTAGCTCTATAGATTCAGTCCCCAGTCTGTACAACAATTTTTTGCAAATTTCATCTCTCTTGCTGTTGAGCAATCACAGTTCCAATCTTCTTGTCTAAAAGCCGCTGTTGTGAAATCCTGTTATATTTGCAAGCTACAGCACCAGCAGATGTAACATGGTAGTTTAATTCCTCTTTTGTCCACCAAAAGTGCACTTTTTCTTTTTTTTGCTTTGCCGTGAACGGAACCTGAAACGGAAATCATCGGACATCAAATAATGGATATATAGCACTTTGTTCCATATAATTACCTTCCAATAACATTGTTATTTTATTAATATCTAATTATATAATGTTGTATTATTGTTATTATTAATATTATCTTTCATTTCGAACACTAGTTATGAGAGATTTTCTCGAACCTGGAGTTTTATGACTGACTGACAGAATTAATTATTTCATGGTGCATGTCAGACCAGCGACCATGAACCAAATCAATAGTGAAATAAATATTTAAAAACAGTATTTAAATAGTGTTAAAAAGTTTTAAATATTTTAGTGTTCTGATTATATTAATTCACATTTTAATAATTTATTTAATGTCACGTTTATTTATTTAATGTCATCACATTCCACTCACCGCATTCCAGGAGTGACATACTGTACAAGACCTGGTTATGGTGAAGGGGCTTGAGTGCTTTAATGAGTAAAATATATTTTTACGTTTATAATAGAGATAAATCAGTCGATTGGCCAGTGACCAGAATTGGCTGGTTTTCTGTTTGAATGGTCGTGACCGGTGATCAGCTGATCAGCCTCAGATATAAACGTTTCTGTACAGAGCACAGAAACTTCCATTTGGCACAACAGAAACGCAGTTTTATGCCTTTGTTATCAAAAAAATGGCACGTGTTAAACGCTTCTGATTACACTTTTTCTCCAAACTCTGTGAGCAAATTAGTCTCAAAAGCCACTCATTACAAACACTTACACATGTCAGCACTGTAGCATAATCTGACTATAAAGCAAATACTTTTGTATACTTTTGACCTGCCCAAGTTTTAATGCCATAAGAAAACGATTTCAGCCTTTAAAGAACTTATTCTGCAAGTTCAAACATATAAAACTTTTACAATTTCTTGCAAAAGTGCATCTAAAGAGTCTTGTTCTTCTGGCCAAGACCATATAGTTTACTTATTTGTCCAATTTTTATTTAGTCTTTTTTTTTTTACTACCTTTTAAATCCCTTTCATTATATCTATAACTTAATATTATATTGGTTTGTATAAAGTGGTTGAATGTTTCATGAAATAGACTGTGAAGCAGATTTGGCTTTTTTGATTAATTGTAAGTTAAATGTTAAACTCTTGTTTTTGAAAGTTTTTATTGTTTAAATCCTGTGTTTGGTTTTTAAGTGAGAAACTAACGCTTTAAGGAATATTACTCATGTTAAATTCATTTGTGAAGCTATTGAACAAAGCTAAGTTTTAAGTCATGACTCAACGTTTTTTAAAGGTTCAAGGTTCTTAAAATTGCACTATAAATTGAATCAGCACTTGGGTATCGTGATAATGTTGTATTGGTGCCTCCTGATGATTCCCATCCCTACTTTGAATGAATGCTAGACCTTTTATCTCCTTATTATATCACGCAGTAACAATGAAACAGGCCATCAAACAGCGTTTCAGTCAGTTTTCCACGGTTGGTGCTATACGTTTTGTTAAGCCTCTTGAATACAAACAGGATTAATTTAAAGAAAAATTTCTGTAGCATTAAGATTTCTTCATTTCACACTGTCTCTTTTCAGGGGCAGTCTCTGTCTCATCTGTCAGGTTCAAGTGGAAAATTTCATAAATTTGAAATTTCATCTTTATGGTTTCACTTACAGTCTGAACTGTGGAATATTTATGTAATACACGCTCGCAACGATGTGGAAAAATCTTCTAATGAGGCCAATTTTATTGTTTTGGTCTTTGCAGAAACCCAACACCACAAATTACCCCGATGAAACCATTCCCACAGTGATGCATGGTGGTGGGAGCATCAGGGTATAAGGTTTATCAGCAGCATTTTGGAAACTGGCCAGATGTTCACTTTCCCAAAAGAATACTGACCTTTATTACAGTTCCTAAGGAAAATGTTTAGGAGGGCATACTTATGACTTATGCAAGGGACTTTACACTGTTTCAATGGTGCTTTTATGGATATGAGGACACTCTTCCAAAGAGTCATAGTTTCTTGTATTTTTTATGTAGTTTTGAGGAATAGTTCTCCATGCTTCCTGAATAACTTATCTTTCATTTTTGCCAAGTTTATGGCTCTCGTTTTCAGTCCAGTCCCTCTACCTGACCCGTTTCAGAAGCCGCACAGTGACCTGTGAATCATTCAAGCATAAAAATCATCCAACTTAATGCATGAACCAGTGAGAAACAGGTGCAGATGATGACAGATGATCCGACCAGTGACCGGTATACTGGTGATGCTAAATGCTGAGCGGTTGAAACACAAGAGAAGGGGAAATATGGTTGCTGATAAGGTTGTTGCATAAATAAGTAATTTTTTAATTAGTTATTTTTGTACTTTGTAGCCTGCCGCAATAAAGCATTTGTTCCCTTTAATTTCTTTAATTCAGTCTATAGTACCAGTTAAGAGTTTGGATACAAGTTTGGATTTACTTTTTACATTCTAGGACAATACTGTATGTTTTAAAACTATGTAATAACACATGGCATTAAATTATTAATTAACAACAACAGTCAGATGTTAATTTATTCACAAAGGTGCATCAAGCACCATCATGAAACTGGCCCCTTATGAAGACCATCCCAAAGCAAGACCAAAACTTACTTCTGCTGCAGAGGAGAAGTTAATTTGGAGTTACCAGCCTCAGAAATCACCAGTTAACAACCAGCACCTCAGATTAGAGCCGTTATGAAGACTTTACAGAGCATCAGTAGCAGATGCTCAACATCAACTGTTCAAATGCCTTCAGCATGTTTCACTTGTTTTACAGTGTAGAAAGAAATAAAAATCAGGATAGACCATGCAGTCAGAAGGTGTGTCCAAACTTTTCACTAGTTTAAATAGTTTCTATGAACTAGTTGCAATTGCAATGAGGGAAATCTGAATTTATAGCAAAATAAAGTATTATTTAAAAATAATAATAATGATTTCTTTATACACTTACAAGCTTAGATACTGTAAGAATGCGCATGTTGACTTTCTATTGAAATGTCTTCGTGCTTATACCTGTATGTTTATTATTTTACCCATGATCAGCTGTTTTTTCAGGATTTTGCATAAAAGTGTTAGACCCATTTGGGATTCCACAATTCCATGTAATATTAGACTTACTAGTAGAACAGATGCTTTTAAGGTGCCATTATTTTTGTTTGCATGCAAATACATTGTTGATTCCAAAAGATTCTTCTCATCTGCACTTTCATTACTTAATAAATATTTTGACATCAACACCTTGAAATGAAAAAGTTATTTTTTATTTTTTTTCCTTTCTCAGTTTGTTTCAGTGTACACTCTGTCCTCACAAGTGACACACAGTGACTCTCACAGTGGACATTGTGGTCAAGACGTTTTCTTAAAACTAGAGACTGAGCTTCAGGACTGAATAAAGACTTTTTTGTAAAGTGGAAAGAACCACACAAATGTGTGTGTGTGTGTGTGTGTGTGTGTGTGTGTGTGTGTGTGTGTGTGTGTGTGTGTCTGTGTGTGAGGGCACGTTTTCATATCTTAGTGTGGATCGAATGACAGTTTTGTCCTCAAGGGGATCTTTGAACTATTATTATCAAAACTGTTATTACCAAAACAATACCTATTCTCACTGCTAGTACATCGACTGATGTTTATACCTTAACCTGGATTTTTAAACAGGTCATTGCCGTCATGGGTCATTTCTAAAGGCCCTTTCAGACAAAAGGACAGAATGTGGTGTGTAGTTTCATGTCACATGTTGGGTCAAATCTCATTCTAGTGCATTTCAAAAGTGTATTATTTTATCCCAGGTTGAGCATCACATCACACACACTAGATTTTTATTTATTAATTTTTTTTGGAACTTCACAGAACATCACAGAAATCTTAAATCACACATTATGTAAAATCTTAAAATACAAAGAAGTAGTTGCAGTAAGTATTTGTTTTCTGTGACACAACATTTTACGGAAATAAAGAAAAACCAAATGAGCGCGCACACACAAAAAAACGTCTACAGTGTCAACTTAATCTCTCACCTATCATTTCTATAAGCAATTAGTGTTAGGTGGCAAAGGGAAGGAACAGCCCTTAATGCACTCATTCAGTCAATGGATGGAAACACGATGGAAACACAGGAATAAAGTGTGTTTTATGTGTTGTCTGTGTTGCAGTTGGTGGTTTAACGTGGGCCTGGTGCTGCTGACAGTTTGTCTGAGCCTCGCCACGTTCTGCATCGTGTATCTGGAGTGGTTCAAAGGAATTCAACATTACGATCAGGAATACCCCGCGATTCCACCAATCACAACCGCCGCGTTCATTGCTGCCTCCTTCAGGTCAGTATGTACAGTTACACTTCATGCGTCCACACACGAACCTGCCATAACATTAAAAGTATTAACATTAGGATCCGCCTAGTATTTGGGCATGGCTTCGCAGGGCCTCGGGGGGTGTTGCTGTGGTGTCTGGCATCAGGACGTTAGCAGTAGATCCTTGGGGTGCAGGGTGGGGCTTCTGTCCCCATGATCCTGTCCTCAGTTTACCTATAAATAGAATGTTGATGTTAAGACTGATCGGTGTATAACAGCACTCTCCAAAGTGCTTTATTCTTCTGATACCACTTTTTTCATTAATTAAAACATGTTACACTATTTTATCAGTTTTATCATCATATGATTATGTTTGTGTCCTCTATCATCTCACAGCCAATAATGTGTTGGAACTCTCACATTAATTACAGCTCTCCGGCCAGTCAGGGGCGTCTGTGAGCTCACGGAAGCGCAGGGAGCGGATAGCGCTGTCCTCCGAGTGTGTTACGCCACCTCCAAAAGATGCATGAGTGAGCAGTTCAAAAAGATCCGGTCAGTGACGTCACATGGTTTGTAGGAAACATGTGATAGTCTGCGGCCCTCCCGACTGAGTGGTAGTAGTAGTAGTAGTAGTAGCTTAATGTGGGAGCGCCCTAGTGACTGGGAGGAATTGGATACAACTAAATTGGGGAGATGATCTGAAAAAAACAACAACAAAGTATTACTAAATAATAGGGTTAACATAGCTTCTTTAGAAAATACAAACCAAGTCCATCTACCGCTGCTAAAGGAAGAAAAACAACAATAAATGTTAGTGCTTTTGAATCTAGTCTAAGCGGAAATTGCAATGCCTATAGCATAATTCACAGCTATAGATTTCTTAGAGAATTATCCTGATATTTCCCTTTCAGAATGCTGACCTGACAAAGCAGAGACAGGAGATTTCTTAAGGGGGAAAAAGGCTCTATTGTCTCATTGTTTTTCATTGCTTTAATTCTGGCAGGTACAAATCACTGATGCTGAAGAGTCCTGCAAAACATGCTAAATGAGGAATATTAGGACAAGTGTCCTGTCCTAACTACTCGGAAACCCAATCAACACCATCTGACCAATCAGAATGGAACATTCAAGAGCATGTATGGAAAGATACATGGCTGTAATATGAAATACATTGGGCTGAGATCTAACCTTTTTCATGTTTTTGTGTGTTAACAGTTTTAACATTGCATTATGGCCAGTGTGGTCCTTCTTCACTCCTGTGATTCTCTTCACTCAGTTTATGGGAGTGGTAATGATAATCTCAATCCTGGGATAAAGGCAAGAACACCTGCGCTCCAGACATTTATGTATATGTATGTATTATGTATGTCTTGTGAAATAGCAATGTTTTTGCAGAACATTTGTCTTGTGTGTGCATATCAGATAATATTGTCATTGTGCTGTATGAACTGAGCAGGCTTTTTTATTTTTCAGGCAGGCTGAGACACAGATCCCTCTGCAGTGATGGATTCTCTTTTATACTCCTGTTTGTTTTTTTGTTTTGGATTGTGAAACTTTAAATTTTATATGCATATTTCCATATAAATCTCTCATTGAGATCATATTATACAAAATAATGCAAATTACTTTACTGAAGTTTCAAATTAAAAACGTGTTTCAGCTATATTAGGGTTTTGTGTAATTATTTTCAATTAAATCTTCAAATATTATGTTCTCACCAATGCCAATATACATTCATAAATATGTAAAAAATTGTCAAGCAAACATAACAGTTATGAGAAAAACTACTTTTATTTCTCTGTATACAGTAGTCCCCTGCCACACTAAAATCTCAGCATTTCATTAGTGCTTGGATACCATAATGGTAGAAAGTTTTCTTGGTATGCTGGAGTTATGATCAGTCTCAAACGCTGGCCTCCCAGGAACTCCTTTAATGGCCCAAACATGTTGAAATGGCTTGGTACAACATCATGACTATACAGGGGATGTGGCAGTAACTCCGAACTTTAATGTAAATGATGTTTTTGAATGCTAGAACATTATTTTGCACAAGTTCATTTCATAAAGTGCATGTTCCAGCAAAGGATGCAGTTGTAGCTCTTGTTGCTCTCTAGCAGTTTAGGTGTTGATCATTTCGGATGTGTAATGGAAGAAATTTCTAAGAAATGAGTGGGTTTACCCAGAATAAAAAGTACAATGCTGATTATTTCTGCTATGTTACAAAAAAAAAAACATGCAAAATTAATAAATAAACCTCTTTACTGTTTAAAATCAGTAGTTGTTTATTGATAATTGTGTGATATTTTTTCCCTATATGCTGAAGCCATTTCACTGCCATGGTTTGGCTCTACTTAACCTCTTAGGTGAAAGACCGATCACTTTTAACCGACAGTGCGAGGATCTTTACGAGCACTGTCTCACCAACCACAGGCTTGCATCATGTATTGGATTGATTACTGTGAAAATGATGCAGGTCATATGCCATGGCTTTTTTTCAAGTCACCAGATCTCACCCCAATTGAACATTTAATGGATAGTTTGGACTGATGTGATACAACTGTGTTTATAACCACCATCATCAAAACAACAATGAAGGATTTTTTATTTTTTTGAAAGAATAGTAATCATTGGAGGCAGCACGGTGGCTTAGTAGTTAGTACTGTCGCCTATCACCTTCAGGGTCTGGGTTTGATTCCTGGCTGGGTTCGATTCCTGCCTGAAGTTTGAATGTTCTCCCTGTGCTCGGTGGGTTTCCTCCGGGTACACCTGTTTCCTCCCTCAGTCCAAAGACATGCTGATTTTGCTAATTGCCGTTCCCCAAATTGCCTGGAGTGTATCAATGAGTGTTAGTGTGTGTATGTGTTGCCTTGCAATGGATTGTACCCCGTCTCGTGCCCTAAGTTTCCTTGGATAGGCTCCATTACCACCGCCCAAACCCTCTATACAGGTTTAAGTGGAATACACTCACACTGAGTGAGTGAGTGGTAATCAATGCTCCAGTACATTTCCATAGACGTGTAGGACGTATGAAGAAGAAGTAACAGAAAAAGATGTTTCTCTTACATTACTTTGATACACTTTATCATCCTTTATCATCTTATTTGTATTTGTTTCAGGATAGATAGTACATTACCTTTGTAAAATATACAATAATATGTGTACTATATTTTATAAAAAGCTATACTTTATCTTGGTCAGTTTTGTATTAGATGCAAGGAACCATGGGAGCAAAGCAGGAATACACACTGAATGGGATGTCAGTACATTTCTGGGAATCATACACACACCCCATGGGGTAATTTAGAGCAGGCAGTCCACCTAACAACATGTGTTGTCAGGTAGGAGGATACCCACTCACAGACATAGAACCCAAACTCATGACTTTTTACCACTTAGATATCTCTGAAGGAGCTGCAGCGATCCAAAGGTCAGATGGAAAATACTTGGCTTTAGAGAAAGTGGCATACTGTAGGAAGTCTCATTTGTGGCATGCCCAAAGTCATGTTAGAAGGTTCACTTGAGTAGTTCAAAGCAATTAACGGCCTAATCAAAGCCCAGAGCTCAATCTCTGTCTTCACAGAATTTGAGCAAAAAAATCTTCACTAATGGTCTAAATCTAATCTGGCAGAGCATAGCCAGGTAAGAAGAACGGGCAAGCAAGGTGTGAAAAGTATCCCAGAAGACTTGAGGCTATATTTGCAGCCAAGAGTGTTTCTAGTAAGTATTTATTCATTTCTGGGTTGTAAGACTACAATTTGGAAATAACTCAAGGTGCATGAACATGGCTCTAGTTGATCCCAGATTTTCAATCAAGTCTTGGACTTTGGGACTTGGAAATGCAAATCATCCACAAAACACTGCCCTCAGAAGTGGGGTATCTTAACCATTAATAGACTGCAATTAATTTGCCATGGAAAAGCACAGAAAGCTTTTATTCTCCTTTATATTCTAAGGTTTGTGCATTTATCTTCATCAATTTAGAGCACTGGGTTTTCAGTAGGGTTTAAATCCATTTCTGCACTGATTGAAATGTATGCTTGGTTTATTTTGTTTAAAGCTTTATCTCTGAACAAGTTGAAACCTCCTGGCAGAGGCAACCAGATTTTAAAGGCAACAGTGGAGTTCCTGCTAAAATAAAATATTTCAATGAACATTTGCTTTCGTTTAATGGTGTCATTGATTTTGGTACATATTTCACTATATGTTACTATACATGCCAGGAGACATGTGAATTTACCCTATGAAACACAGTCTTTGTTCCAGGGTCACTCTTTTGGCATGTATCCCTAGAAGCCTTGAAAGGTTGAGCACAGGTCTCAGAAACTAGAAACCAGCACTACCACCTGGATCAGCCACATGGTACCCTCAAATTGACACAGCTTGGCTTTATGCCCACATATGTCCTTCCAGCCTCATGTGAATCCTACACAGTGCCTGAGGCAACATCAGCTAAAATACAGCGAAAGCGAAGCATCTAGCTTTCTTTCTTCTCCTGGACCTCTACAAATACAGCCTAATTTGCTTCCCATCCTCCAGAGTAAAATCCCAAGCATACTGCATTGGCATATTTGCATTTTATTGCCATTATTCATGTTGGTAGCACAAACTCATGATATTTTTTAGACGGCACATGCAAAAATGTATTGATGCACGCATCTGTGTTGTGTCACATAAAAGTCATCATTAATTATGAATGTAAACTGTCATGACGTGCAAATCCAGTCTGACCAAAAAATCTGAATTGAGGAATGTGGTTTGTGATGTGAACGTGTGCTCAATTCACTGAGTACTCAGTCTCATCTATGATTGGTTAGATGCTTTACTACATGTGAAATGTGAGCCAATCACTGTCTATACCTCTGCTAAAGCCCCGGTGGATTAAACTTTGAAGTCTGAGAGAGTTATTCTTAAAGAGGTTGATGATCAGGAATGGAAGTAAAATTTACCTCCTGGAAACTCAGCTAATGTTACACCCACATGGGGCAAAGAATATGCAATAAGAATATATTTGTTCCAACAAGCAAGAAATTAACAGATCAAGTGTTTACATGGCTAATATTTACCTAAAGAATGGATTATCAAAGGTTTATATCACCTCTCTCATTCCCACTGAAGATTTATTCCAGTTGGGCCAGATCGGGCCAGACTGTTTTGAGGAGTTTCATTATGTATTATCATTATTAGGCTATTAGTGCCATTTTTACTGGAATATTATATATATGCATATATATATACACATCTAAACACACCTAATTTCCCCCAAAGGAGTTAGTGGGCAATGAATGCATCAAATCTGTGGATCATGATGCTTCTGAACTACTAATTTCAGTTTCAATGCCCTCAACTTTCAATTTTAGGCATCAAGTGCTTTTCTCTTCCTAGAAGTTAATTCCCTCTTGGTCAGAGACTTATTTGAAAGAATATTTACATTTACATTTGACATTTTAGGCATTTGGCAGACGCTCTCATCCAGAGCGACTTACATTTTTATCTCATTATACATCTGAGCAGTTGAGGGTTAAGGGCCTTGCTCAAGGGCCCAACTTGGTGGTTGTGGGGTTTGAACCTGGGATCTTCCGAACCGTAGTCCAATGCCTTAACCACTGAGCTACCCCTGTAGATCCCATGGTTCAGAAAAAGAAAAAAAAAAACTGAACAACCCTCCTTGCTCATAGATGGATAGTGGTTTCTAAGTGTTGTCAGGTGTTATTCATGCTTTGCAGCAGTGCATATTATCACATTTCCACTGCAGGCAAGGACAGGCATCACTATTTTTAAGTCCTACCCTTCAGCCTCTCTCTCTAGTAACACACATTTTTGTAAGGTGCATTATACAAAGAAGAACATGCATCAAGGCTTTTGCCTGTTCTTCCATTAATTCCAAGTAGGAGTTGAACTTCCTCTAGATGTCCCCAGAACTGAGTCATTGGTTGTCTTCAAATGATAACTTATGATCTATGTTTTCATGGAGTACTTACATTGTCACAACATTTATTTCCATCCAAAGCTGCATTCACTCTTCTTGTACTGCTTGGGAGAGATGAACCGCTGTGTAAAGTCTTCTCTAGCACATTCTAAAGATTTTCAATGGTGTACTCTGTGGTGGCCAATCCATGTGTCTTATTTTAAAAAATCCATTTGGGGGAGAACAGGCTTATACAGAAGGCACTACGCATGATGGGTGCATCACTTCATCTGTCTTTCTCTATCCACCACTTTGGAACAGGGTAAATCTGCACTCATTAGACCACATTATCTTTTTCCAATCTTTCACAATCCATTCTTTATGTTCACTAGCGGATTAGCTGATTAGCTTCATTGTTAATTGCTACACAGCTGTTTAGTCTCAGTCCCTTGAGCTCTCTTCACACTGTACAGTGCATCCGGAAAGTATTCACAGCGCATCACTTTTTCCACATTTTATTATGTCACAGCCTTATTCTAAAATGGATTAAATTCATTTTTTTCTCAGAATTCTACACACAACACCCCATAATGAC